>AFRD01000099.1:0-86822 GCA_000222875.2 Periglandula ipomoeae IasaF13
GCCAGAGTCAGGACGTCATGAGTGAACAAATAAGATGATGTCGTCATATATATTTTAAAAAAAAAAAAAAAAAAAAAAAATTAAACAGATTGAGGACGAACATTGTACTGCACAGCCCTGCCTGAAAGCTGTCTCAACCTCCTTCCATTCCGCGATTTGTTCGCGGAATTTCAGCCCTCAGACCCCTCTCTGCAAAAAAATGACCGGGACACAGCGTTGGCCAAAATAAGCGAGAACAATGCAATCTGCGGAATTGAAAGGATTGAAAAAACCCACCACAATGGTCCTCAGCCCTCGGTGCTTGGCAGACGCTCGGAGGCCCAGCGGCGCTCGGGTAAGAGCCTGGCGTGCCGACGGTGGCTAAGCGCAGAACAAGCTGTCATGAGGGAAATCTCCAATTGAAGCACAGAGAAAAACGCACATGGCTGAATATATGATGATTTTTGCAGACAGGGGCTTGTGATTGGGATAGTCTAATTCGTTGAAGATTCTACACTGGCTTGACCTAGAAAGGAAAAAAAAAAAGTTCTTTGCATATTCTCGTAGCCTTATTTGGTTTGTCGTGTAAGGACGGCATCCGGCAATTATCTCTGGATTGATCATGATGTTGTGGAATAATCAGCGGCATCAGGCCCCATCTTTTTAACATCGCTAGTCTCTCAAGTTTATCGAAAAAATAATACCAGACGCCCATCACAAATGACCACCCCTCCCTCCGCCTCCGTCATTCGCACCAGGAGGCATGCGAATGCCCAAGTTCCTAGCAACCTCACTCAGCCCACCTCCACCGCGCGCCGTCGCGGCCCCCGTCTTCCTCCTCACTTCCTCGTCGATCCTCGCACTCTGCAACGACAACCCGGGAGTCACCCAGCCACCGCAGGCGCACCGGATGCCTTTCCAATCGTAGCGTCCGACGGCGACGCCGCACCGCTCGTTGGGACAGCTCAGCCGGCCGTTGAGCTCGCCCCTCTCGAGCTCGTTGCGCATCCAGCCCAGCGGTTCGATAAAGTAGTGCGGGCAGGGCTGGCCTGGGGCCAGGGACTTTGAGGAGGAAGACGTCGAGGCGACGTGCTCGTTGATAAAGGGTGCCGTGGCCAGCGTTCGTCTGCATTTTTTGCAGCGCAGCGTGAGTTCCGTGTCCTGGTCGGCGCGGGAGGCGGCGCGGGCTGCGAGGGCCGAAGGATCTTCGTCCTCGAAGCGCAACCGGCTCGGTGCTTGGCCTACCGCTACGTGCTCTTCTACCTCGCGCTTATATGCCCATCGTTGATAGAGAGGGTGCGTCTCCAGGTCCTGGTTCTCGTCTGCGGGACAGCCCATTTCCCACCACAGCGCGAGCTGCTCCATGAAGCCGTCGTTGGGCTCGGCCATGGGCCGCGTTCGTCGGATGAGAGCGAGAGCTGCTTCGACGGCGTCCTGCGCCGTGTCCTTCCGCGACCGGTGGTCGTGGCTCTTATTCTCGCTCGCTGCTGAAGATGCTGCGCGAGAGTTGTGCTTACTGCTGATGTTGCCATAGGCCGAAGAAGGCACGAGGTTGGGGTCAAATCGGTTGGGATACCGCCACAGGAGGTAGGCTATGACGATGGACACGGATCGTGATTTTCCAGCTGCGCAGTGCACGAAGACGCCGCCGCGTTTGGTCCTGCGTGAGTCGCCGCCATCTTCGCTTTTATCTTGGTTGTTTGTTGAAGCTCCTTGTGACGTAGTATCCAGATTCAAATTGTCTAGTGAACTCTCGACAGAGTCCGTTTTTGGAGATGACGATTTTTGCAGACCCTCGTGAATGAACCTCACGGCCCTCGGTAATTCCACCAACAAATTCGTGTCATCCACATCGTCAATGTCAATGAGCAAATGGCGAAACTTCTTGCAATACTCTGACCACGGCTCATCCTTGAAGTTATTCAAACTATCAGGACTGAAGCCCACCACGCTGAGAACATGCGTGATGTTCTTCTCCGTGAGGGTATCTGAGCGGCGAAGAGCCCATATCCTGTGCAGGTTGTAAAACTTTGATTAGTCATATAATACATTTTGATAAAGAGACGAGAGAATGCGTGTAAGTAAGCAGAAGTAGGCGAGGAGGGGCGATATCAAAGTGGGATGTAATACATACCCGCCGACGTAGAGATCGTCTTGGCCATCTACGCGACTCAGAGCCATCTCGGCAATGCTATTCTTGAGCGTATCAAGATCTTGTTGGTTGAGCTGGTGTCCGAAGACCTCCCATTGGCGGAGGGGCTCGGGGGACGATGGTGCTGAATCTAGGGTGTTTGCGTGAGAAAAATTGAGAGGAGTGATTTGATGGTGAAATTTCATATTCTTCGGGCGAGGTAGGTGAGCTGCCAGATTCGGTCTGACAAGGGTGCGGTGCTGGGACGGGCTTGCAACGGTGACGAGCCAATAGTTTGCACGTAGGATATTGTTCGTGATGGAGTCGAGAAGGTTGGAGGGGATGCCTTGTGAACCGAGACTCGGCGGTGGAGGCAGGACAAGGTGAATTTCGTGTCTCACGGAACTATCTCCATTTGTATCTCCACATTTGAACATTCGGCTACTAAGACGTACATACAGTAGATTCGTTGTCCCTCGGCACGCATAATTTTTTTCGTGTGCACCGCCACAGATTTGCGTAAGATGTCAATAGACAGCACGGGCACGGGCACGAGCCACATGGCAGCCAAGCCAGTTCAGCCTGCCTCAAGGCTGGTGCATGGACTTGCAGTTTGGCCTTGGACCCCTCTCCCGCTTGAATCGGAACCGACGGGTGCAGCCAGCCCTACGGGGAAAAGTTTCACGTACATAGATTCCCGGGAGCACGGAGTACGGACGGAGTCGTCTGCTCTACTGTGCGTCCAGGCTGGAACTAACTAGACCAATTGCCATCCATCCCAGTGCTTCGCGGAACACCATGGGACGATCCGCTGCTTCATTCCCAATTCCTCCATCGGGACAAACATCGCGCTCCTCACTTGTTATTATCACCACCCCGTTCAATAAGAGACACAAAAAACCATGCCATAATCAATAGTAATCAGACGAGGACAAGCTAAGAGCCTTGCACTTTTGTTCCCGTATTAGCCGGCTCATTCGGCAATCTCGTGCCGTTTGCACATTTCCAGCACCGCTTTTTGCCTCGTCAACTCAACCATGAACGATGCCAAGAGACAACAAGCCCCATGCTTCTTCACACAGTAGAGAGTATGGGGTTCCTGACAGACAAACACAACAAGTTTCCATTTTCTTATCCCTTATCACCCTTGGCCTGGTGTGCCGTTCTTGCCATTCCCTGTTTGCCTTACCTCCAACTCACACACACACACACTAACCCGCCGAGCACAGCGCCACAACGCACCCTTTATGCCCAGCTGAACCCTTAGTTCCAACACAACACATCCAGCGACGAGCCAAAGAAGGGTTTTTTTTTCTGAATCGTCACCCTGTGCTGACGTCCGAGTTCCGAATCTAAAATGGTTCCCCCATGCCACTAAGGACAGAAAATCCGATGAACGCGAAACTTATCCGTTATGCGAAACTTCTCACGCCCATTTTAGTGCCACATGGCAAGTTGACCTCTTGCAAGTTCTGCCAGCTTCGTTCATCCGGCTCGGACAAGTAGAATCAAAGCCCGGCGTAGCCTTACGCCAACGAAACGCCCTCCATGAACAACCCCATCCCATGAGCTTGACGTGCCCACCACCGTTCGCTTCCAACGGTTTGCCCCATTCCCCCCTCCATCCCACTCCCGTGGTGCAGAGAACGAAGGGAAAAAAAAACGCCTCTCCCAGTCTTGAACCAAAGAAAAGCCTTACTGCAAGCCCTGTTGATGAAATTGTCAAGGCGTATCCGTTGCATGTTTTTCTTAAACCCAAAACTTTCTCCACGTTACGAATTCCCTATTGCAGTGCAATCTAGCTTTCTCCAAGCCGGAATGGCACGTGGGCGGGATCCAGGCATTTGGGAAGAAACACGTCTAATCGAAAGAATGTCATTCCGAGGGGTGTCATATGACCCGCACGATTTCGTCGGGAATAAAGTTTTCTTGAAGAATGCATTTTTTCAAAAGGGGATGAGAACGGGGTTGATCCTCCTTGTGCCTTCAAGGGACTCGGGAATCTCCTTCTCTGATAGGTGGTGAATGGTTCGGAGAAGGTTCCGCGGGCGTTGTCACAATGTTTTTTTTTTTCTTGTTTTCCCTGGATGTGGCTCAATGTAGATGGGCTAACCATCTCGGAAGTGATGTAATGATACATGAATGCTTGCAGAAAACGCCATGTTCTGGATAACGTATCTGCACGAGTCAATGCAGCCTTCTTGGGCGCCGGTTGATCCAATACTTGGCGCGGTGGCATACACGACTCACCCCGGATGTCTCGCGATTGATCGGTGCAGATGGTGAGAGTAATTATTGATGATTTCTTTATTGCGCTACATAATTTCTACGTCAAATGTGCTGTCTTTTCATGAGTCCCAATCGACCAGCCAATATCAGAGCAGCCTACACAAACGCCGCTTGAATGTCCTCTGGGGAAAAAAATTCAATTTTGAAAACAACATGGCGTCTCCTGCGAGATACTTGTGCAAGTTCATCACTCACACGATAGTCTTGATGAATCCAAGTACAGTCAAAAGAGAAACGCAGTCCGAGTAAAAAAGTCTTAGCATATATAGTGCTGTAGCGACTGCATATGATCCACAACACGAGCCTGGGTATAGTTGTGACACAGGAGAACAAACCCTCCTTCCAATCACCTAAAGACGCTAACAGTTAGCGCCATTTTACCGCTCTCTCCTCGTAATAGCTCGGGGCTGAGGCATGGCAGCGGCCGTGATAGGCCAGCTGTCAGGTGCGAGCAAGGATCGACGCCCCCAATCCATCAAACCGCCACGCCACAGATGCTCCTGCTCGGTCGCTTATTCAGAGGTCAAATGCCGGCAGGCTCGAGGCAATGGCAACGCCCCTTTCCAATCAGGAGAAGATCATGCCTGGACTAGGGAGTCTAAGTCTCCTAAAGCGCCACGATATTTCCGTGGGCTGAGGACTGACTGGTGGCCTATCCCAGCGATAATCGTCCTGACTCTTGGACGGGTCAGATCGGACCAACATTGTGCCTGATATGGTGCGTTGAGAAACACTCCGCTCGGACACATGATGGCCACAACAACGAAAGTCGTATGTATCGCTGGCCGAACTGACGACATTTCGCCGATACCGCCAACCTTGTTGAACATGTAGACCGAGTGCTCCTGAAGCCTTGCCGCTTATCTTTTTCTTTTCAATCGCACCGCATTTCCACGGCGGCCCACCACCGAGTTGTGATCCTGAACGCCTTGATAATGAAAACACTAAATCTTTGAGAAGACATTCATAACGTCATAACACTGGGCCTCGCCACAGTGTCTATTCACTTGCCCAATTCCGTCTTCAGTTGGTGGGAACAGACCAATCTTTCAGCACCGATTTCAGACATCGGCATGTTGTAAATTCTAAGGAGAATTTCGTAGAAGACACCTTTATCGAGGTGTTGGGTCTTCCTCCAACATGCAGGCAGTTTCTAGCATGTTGGTCCACTTGCCGCTTGTGCCAGCATGGCTGTGCTTCAAGTGTTGCCGGAAGTGGTCAGCCCTGTAAAATTTCTTGGACGAGTTGCATTCCCGGAACTTGTGAACTTCTTGGAGATGACGAATGCGCTCATCCCAATCTTGGTCAGTGGCGTGGTTTGGCACCACGCCTCCGCTCAGGGCTCCAGAACCAGGACCTCTGCCTGACCGAGGGAATTCATCTCCACAATAGCCACAAGTGTCGGCCTCTCCAGGACGGCTTGTTGACTCGTGGAAGGCACGGTCGTATCCAGAGAGAGCAGAGCAAGACCAAGAATGACGGCGCACGTGTAGCGAGTTCTGATGTCGTTCAGCTTCATTCTTGTTCTTGAAGCGATTGCCACAAAAAGAGCACTCATATTGCTTCTCAGCCTCGTGTGCACTGAAGAAATAGATTAGAGGGAGAACTAGAGGGAGGAAACACCGAGGGACCCAAAAAAAATTAAAGCACGTGCACTTACCTCAGCTCTTCAGCCGTGTCAAACTTCTTGGGCTTCTTTGGACAGCATTCGCACATGAATACGCGTTGAATCTTGGATCCGGGGGGCTTTTGCATATCGACCATTTTCCTTGGGCTGGTTCCAGAGACATTGCGGACGTGAGCATTAGACCTGCCAGAGACAGAGTTGCGGGGGCTGTGATTGATCGAGGCAGGAGTAGTGTAAGGTGAGTTACAGGATGTTGGTGAGATGCCGCCTGGGGAATTGGCGCCGGGAGATCGCCGACCATACGAAGTTGCTGTTGTTGCACTGGACGGTGCAATTGACATGGTCGAAATGTACGAGTTAGATCGAGATATCGCAGCTGACATTGATGACACCGAGGACGTTTGGGGTATGACGGTGAGGCGAGGTGTGGGAGAGCCTCGTGAACACAGATCTCGTCGACGGCTATCCGTGGAGCTGCCAAAGAGGTGATCTCCAGCCGCGGGACTTGCGGCCCGGCGTTTGTGACCAACAGCAGCATGCACCTCCTCAGGATGGACTCTCTTTGGTAAGGTAGCCTCATCAATTTCCATGTCGTCAGCACCAGTGAAGTCATAGCCGCCATAACCTGATGAAGCGTCGTCACTGTTATTGCGGCGAGTGCGTGTCCTCGGGGAGCGCTCAAAATCGGACATATCTTTCGCCATACGCTGTTCTGGGAAATGTCGGAATGGAACAGATCGGGGAGATACTGCTGAGAAGATGGGCGTGTCCACTGCAAGCCTTGCCGGAGAGTCAAGACCTGATCGGCTGTGGATGGGTAATTGCACCGGCATGTTCAGGGTGGGTGCTCGAGGATTGGGATGTCGTCGAACTTGTTCGCTTAACGCTGATGCGCCAATGGACCGGGGCGACCTGTCGAGCGTACGGATCGGGTCCAGCTTCTTCTTCATGCTATCGCCGTGGAGATCAGCAGCTGACTGGAAATGAAACTTGCTATGGTGTAAGAACTCCGTAGGCCGTGATTCTCGAGACCTGTATCCAATATTAGTTCCTTTATTCTCCAGGCATGCTTGACTGTAGAGGCCGCCCTTAGGAGTTCGACAGCTAACGCACCTTTCGCTTGCCGTATAGCTCGCATAGCCCTCGTCGCCATTGCTGCTGCCAATAGTGTCCCTTCTTTTTACGCCAGCAGATCGATCATCATTCAGTGATGAGTACATGCTGCCGTAGACGCTCGGGACTGGCGAAGCGGAGTGCCCGTACTCCCGAACCTGCCTCTTCGAATCTTCAGGATGTGCTGACGTTTCTAGGAAGGGGAGGTAGCGAGGAGGTAACGGCGGAGGAACGTCGTCTCGAGATTCAAGCCCTGGTATCGAAATTGCTGGACTTCCGGAGAACGGCATATCGTGATGATAGCGATATCGTCCAGGACCAGAGGACAAGATGCTCGGTAGACTAGGCGGAGGCTCCCGATGTTGTGGCGGGTAAGCCATTGTGGTTGACCAACGACGGTAATAAGTAATTTCGCTCTTTCTTTTGTGCAGTCGGATCCTCCTGAAGTATAAACTTGTACGACGGGTTTGAACGGTCAGGGAGACGACAGCCCGAGGCTGGCTGAGGGCGGGAAGAGATGGGCGAATAGACTTCGAGAGACCCAGTTACGAAGCGAGCTGTATCATTGATGAGTGGGAATGCCCGCCAGGGGATGTAAGCGTGAGTCGTGTGTTTGCAGAAGTCGAAGGTCAACTTATGACTCGGGTGGAAGATGAGGCTTTGTGGGTGGCGATAGCACAACAGTATCTATTTGGCTCGAGGTTTTGACCAAGGCTGATGTAGCACGACGGGCCAGCTGAGAGAGCATCGGCTTGGGAAGGGCTAATGAAAAAAAGAAGGAACACGGCAAAAAGAGCAAGCAAATAAAAGTATGGACAGAAGAATGAACAGAACGAAGCGCACGACGCTAAAGAAGCCTGGCACGAGATTCCAGAAGGCTCGACGATTGCTAGAGAGCGAAGGTGCGGATATAAGTGAAGGGACAATAAGGTTCCCAGTTCCCAGACGTCACTGTCGCGGGCTGAGGACGGTTTTGTTCCCTCCAGAGCGACTGGAGTGGAGGCTTGAGGCCCAGCCAGAAGGTGACGACGACGCACCCAGGGGAGTGCCAAGCACGGGGAGGCGTGCACGCAGTGACAGAGTGAACCGGGTGGGCGAGGGCGCAGATGGGCCAAGTACCCAGGTACTTGTCTACAGGCGACATTGCAAGCTCCACGCCCCCCTCTCGGCGCCGAGCATCCTGGCACAGGATACCAGCACAAGCACCAGCACCCGCAACCAGGTGCGCCAGCCGCAGAACACAGCAGCGCAGGAGACAGGATCCACGCCATGGCATGTCCCAGCCATGTTGGCCGCCGGCGCCTCGTCTTGTTGCAGGGAGTGCGAGCAGCGGACACAAACCACACACGCACACAACAGATCAGAATAGCCCAGTCGACAGCACCAGTTAACGGCCAACATCCAGGGTCCCAAATCTGAACGAGGGTTCCTACACCCGAGCACAAGGTTGGCTGCGTGGCCCCCAAATGGGCGCGCTCACGGACCAGCGATGAAAGAAGGCTCCCCTTCAGGTTCGCTACGGCGAGGCTTCGACTTGTCCTGGATATGCCACAGCATGACATTAGCCGACGACTTCGTGTACGATCCAGATCTCGTGAGACGACTGCTGACCGGCAAGCGTGGGACGACAATCGGGGCCCAGCCGTTTTGTCTCCCAATGATAATCACCAGGTCGAGGGCTACGCAATCCTACTCCTGAGCACGCCCAAGGCCGCGTGTGTGGCGAACGATCGTGTTATGTGGATTCTCTACATCAGGAGCTTGACCAGGGAGCCCCTCAAAACGACATCTCAAAGCCGCCATCAAGAAAATATTCTGCGAGTTACCTCGTACAACACGAAGCCAATAGGAGTATCACGAGTCGATATTACAGCCAGCCCTAGATCCGTCCCGCTGAGGAGAATGACCATGGCCGCCAACCAGCACAATATTCAAGGCGGCCAGGAGGGTAGGGCCAACGCACCAGATATGGCGATGCGTTGCTTGCACCGCTTGCTTAAGCCGGGTGACATATCAGCCTCATACCAACAATACCGGCAGGATGGACCGAAAGAACTACTCAGGAACATCCTAGGTTGCCAAATTACATGAGGATGCCCTAGGGCTGAATGTTGTCGGCCAAGCTACAGGACTTCAGCCCACTGGCTTGCCGGTGTGAGGGTGGATGAGCAAACCAAAATCTGGACCATATTGTGAAGAAACCACGCTAAGCTCCGTGTCTCGTGCCGAACTTCGAGCTGTCATAATTGACCACAGTGACATAGAAATGAGTATCATGTCCAACGATAGATCCTCAGCCAGGTGGGAGTAGGTGCCGAGCCTGGATGCCAGGCAGCGCCAGAATTCCGCGCTTGGGCGACGAGTAAACCGGGGCGATTCAACGATGGTCCAACTCCAAACAGCTTCGGAATTGAATCCGGCGACGAGGACGCGGCCAACTGGTCTGAGGCTGTCGGGTGCCACCAGTGACAGAGCAGGGCGGGGCCGGTGGCTGAACTCCGGGACTGGAACAACCAGACGTGAGAACAGGAGCCAGGCCTGGCACTGACCCAGCGTCTTGTCGTCCTGCCGCCCCAGAAAACGCCCTGAACAACGTGATTGCCCGCCCTGAAGGCCCTGAAAATCAAATGAAAATCAAGGCTCGGCGACCAAGTCAGACCAGGCTGGACCCGACTGGACCGGCCCAGGACAGCGAGCGACTGGCATGTCTGGTACCAGCTGGCGAGACATCAATGGCATATTCGGCGACATCGACGAGGTGGACTTGGACTTGGACTTGGAATTGGAGGGGCATTTCCTTGGCACAACAGTCAGCATAATGGGTCGCGTTATTATTGCACCCATCCATCCATCCTTCCTTGCTTCCTTGCTTTGCTTGAGACGGCGTGTTGAAGAATGAGGCACCAGCAGAAGCCTCAGGCTCGGGCAGCGCCTCAGCTGGCTGGTCTGAAGTCTCATCATTCTCTTGTCTGCTCCATCCAGCGGCTCCATCACTGTCGCAAGCAGAGCATTCGGCCGGCACCTCTCCGTCTGCATCTTTATCCATATCATGCTATCGAATACAGTACCTCTCACTTCTCATTCATGCAAATTTATCCCGAAAATACCGGGGATGGCCCATCCTTGGAACAAAGTCCGTTGCTTCTTTAAGCTGGTTAATTAGCACGAGACCACCATGGATCCCTAATTGATGGATGGTTTCTTATTTAGCCTAGCAGCAGGCTGCATGGCCGACGGCACATGTCTTGGCTGTGTCCGCCCTAGGGTGGCTTGCCTGATTACGTTTCCTGCTACCATGACTTCTTCCGCCGTGAGCGAGGGTGTTTGCTTCATGACTCTGCGCGACGGCGAACCCACATCTGCTCTGACTCCGGCAATCACGACTAGGTGGCTTGCGAGACCTGTCGCAGTGTAAGAGAACGCGTGGTGCGGACTCCAGGCTCTGGCTCCGCCTCTGGCCCTTCATCACGACTACAGAAGCATCCCACTCACGAAGAAGGAGGAAAGGAAGAAGAATGTGTCTTGCGTCTTGCGTTCGGGCCAGTATGGGGAAGACACGAGCGACAGCCGTTAAACGATAACGAGTCTGATGGCCTGCCTCATTCGACAGCCTTATGGAACTATCCATGCGAGTGGTCACGGTCAGACGTCATGTCAGCACTTTGGCTACTATTTTCAAAAGCCGCATCCTTCAGCGCCCCACCACTTGGCGACCCTTTGGTCCATTTATCAGACACATGTGCCAGTTTGATGTTGCTGGGGTTTCTTATATTGGGGCTGGAATTAACAACTGCCATGTTGATTGTCGCCTAGAACTTGCATGGAGTGAGACGTGAGGGTGATCGCTGTTAATCAACCCCACATCTTCGACCTGCATGCCTCCTTTGGAAATGAACGCAACCAAAACAACAACGCTATAGCGCCTTGCGAGCCTGAGGGAAAATATGTTCTGCTTCAGAGTAACAAGCCCCGAAGCCCAGGGAGGCGAAGGTGCCGAGTAAGGTGCGTCGTCTGAACATACATACAGCATGTATGAATACGGAAACTCGTCAATGTTGAAATTGGCACAACACTTGGGATCCTAGCTCCCACGATGGCAGATTTGCTTTCAGCTTGTGGAGCTGAGGCAAACCTTGGGCCGCTTCGCGACAACTTCCATCTCTCAAGCCACTAGCGGCTGAGTCTGATAGTTGCAGATCGTCAAATGGTGGTTCACCGTGACCATGGGCTCATTCCATATCATCAATTCTGCCGCCATCTGCCCTGGATCTTCGAATGCTCTTGGCATGACGACAGCAACTCATGTGCGTTCGCAAATGCCAGTTCAGCCCTGCACCTGCGCTAGCCATCCCGGCGACCTTCTTCGCCCCTAAGGCTGATGAGCGAGTCAAGAAGGTCTCGCGTACCACCGTTTCTGACCTCTTCGTCCTAAAGCAACGCCAATATAGTTATCATATGACGAGTCTTGCTACAAGTTTCTTTCCTATTCGACCATTGCTGTAGGAACAGGCCCTCCGTTGGTTTTTTTTTGTGCATCATTCGAAACCACAAAACAGGCCAGCTAGTTACCGAGTTGTACGCATTTGTTCTGGCGCAGTCACTAGAGACGCCACAGGTCCAGATCATTCGCGGGATTGCATCTATGCTCTGGGGTGGTTATTGTGCCTATGTTGGTGGCGCCGTAGTCTCAATGTTCATGCACAGCGAGGCTTGCCGGCCGGCATATCCTGGGCAGTAATACACGTGCAACATTGACCCGACCCGGCCACATGCCATGTGTATGTAGACTTGGAGAAGCGACGGCAGCGTCTCTGTTCGTTTCCACTTGACTTGACAGCAATCGGAATGCTTGCTGTTGGCGAGCGGGGCGGAAGGAGCCGAGATATACGGAGCATGAAGACGTCTGATAGCAATATAATAGTAATGCGGTATTATCGTCAGGCGATACACTGGCCATTTCGAGATCGAGCACGATATCCCAATTATCGTGGCTGAGCGAGTTCTCACGATTATCTAAGACGGCCTGGGTGAAGTGAGATCGCGTTTGCGACGCCGCCCCCAGTATTCGTCGAGTTCCCTGGCTTCCCAGATTTGCAACCACAAATCCAGGATCATCTCCCTGAGCCGGAGCCGGAGCCTGTATAATGAAACAACGGGCGGGCGGGTGCCTCGTAGATCGATCACATACTGTATTCAATCTCGCACTTGAGGGACGGCGACGTGGGCGAATGAAACAGCGCAGCGCGTTCCGGCAATGGAAAAAGAAACGCCATAACTGAGGCTATGTGAATGTCAGCCGCTGACCTAGGTGGAATCAAGCTTGTTTGGGAACAGAACGGGCTACTGCCACAGCTGAAAGACGGAAGCCGTAGTCAAAGACAAGAGCTGATTGGGAGCCGCTTGGCGCAAGAACCTGAAGTGGAAATGCCGTCGAGCTGTCTCTCAGCCAGTCACCCGCCGGGCATTGAAGATTGAAATGCCATCCCTGAGTGCGTCGCTGTGCGGTCCAGGCTAGCGCTGGCTGCAGCTCCCACTAGCGGCCCTGCTCGACCCTGCCCATGCTCAACCTTGCCACGCTTGCTCGTCCCTCTTCGTCCCTCTCGTCCCTCGCGGCCGGCCAGCCAAGCTCGAACCTCGTACCCATAGACACCTCGGACCCGCAGAGCACCTCAGCCCTACAGTCCGTCGTCCCTCCATGGGGTCTCGTGAGCAGGCTTGCGCTGCCCGATTTAGGCTGGAAAAAGGGAAAGATTACCAGTGCTAGTGCCTCGTCGCCTTGTCATGTCATGTCACGTCTGGTGCAGTTCAGTACAGTCCTGTACCATGCACAACTGTCTGATGCACATACGCACGGAAGGAGCAGCAAGCGGACATTTTTTGTACAAGTCAGCAAAGGGACTGGGCAGGTGCCGATCCGTAGTTTGCCGACGTCGCCAAACTTGGGTCTCCAGTCTGCGCCTTCCGACTACCCGGTGAACATTCCACGGCAGCACGGCCGATGAAATCGCCATCATCGTCTGTCAGTGTTGATTAGCATCGATTCGGGCACCTGTGACGGAGTCACTTGCCTTCGTCTCCGTCTTCGCCCTCGCAGCCCTCGACTGCTCGCGGAAATCACCACGCGGGGTGGCTTCGAACAACCTGTCTTCCCCCTATCACATCTGAGCCTACGGCACCTGGCCGAGGATTGCCGGCAAGCGCACAGCGAGTGTGATCTTCCGCTGTCTGCCTACACAGTAATAGCTGTTGAGAACACTGCCATATTCAACATCAGAGGCCGCTGGTGGGGCTGTCCCGCTCCAGGCTACAGCATTTCATCCATCCCCACGCTCACCTCAATAGTCACCGATCGAGGTTCCAGCGGCATTCATGGATCCATCTTGCTTGATCGTTGGTCTTAGTCGATATATTGAATATTTACGGATGCCCCATGCTAATTGCTGACTGTAGTCTCCTCGGACCCTCCGTTCCAGATCGCGTCCTTCCCAGCTGCCCTCAGAGTCGATGCACTTTTGTTGTGCCACGGTGTGAATGCAACAACTGGCGATGGGGCGCCTGCACCGGCCCAGTCTGTCCATAGGACGACGGCGCTTGAGTGAGGATCGGAAATCGAGAGCCAGTATGGGAAATCAGAATTTTCACGCTTTTCTCCATGCTTGAAGGCGGGAGTTATTGATGCAGCCGCCGCTGCTGACTGGCCGCCGGGTACAGCCGAATGGGGACCTCAAGACACCAGACAGCCTTTACGCTTAATCCGCGAAGCAACTAGTCCATTCGCCTTTCCCTCGTCAGGGCTTATTTTTTTGCCTTGGTGGCTGAACTACCATGCCGCGTACTGACGACACTGCAACGACTCGAAATATAGACTGCAGGTTAGTACAGTATATTTGGATTTTGAAGCTGGAATGCGAACTTTTCGCCTGGTTGATGCCCGTGCCTGCTCCACCAGCTGTGGTGCTGGACAACCTCCGAGCAAGTGGTTGTTGACCAGCCACCTCCGTTGCATGATATCTCCGAAAGCTGGAGCTGCCACTCTATCATATTGTTGAGGCGTGGCCTGGCTTTTATTTTCCTGATAAAATTTCTATTGGCAGCGCAGGCAGGGACGCAAGAGAGGACTGGTGACTGTGTACTTTCAACCTCCGAATGGTCGCGTTGGTCCTCGTCTGCTCAGCATAAACAGTCACGCCTTATTCCTAGCTCACCTGTAGCATCAACCTCCCTTATGAGTTACCCCCTTGGCCCTGCAACGGCCAATTGCAAAAAAGCTACCCGACTTGCCTCCTTCAGGAGCCTTGCTGTGGTCAGGATGGGCCTGCAATTGCGGAAGACAATTACATCGGCAGATTGCGGCGTTGCTACAGACGGCCCAGCCATACCTAATTGTTCGAAATTGGAGCATTCTCCCTCGACCCTGAATCTTGCGAACTTGAATTGCTCATCCTGCCTTTGACTCCTGAAACTTTATCACGGCCGTCAATGCTAATCATCGTCAATTTGAAAAGCGGACGATATTGCACGAAGACGGCATGAAGCGCGGACGGTACATTCTCTCAAGGGCCCCCATATTAGTGGTTGCTTTGGGAGTCTCCACTGTGCAGGGGTCTGTCCCGATCGATTGCCCCTTGTCTCCAATGCTGCTCAAAGGTCAAGATCTCGGTAATATACGTCTCTGTCATGTCCGCATGCATCAGCAAAACCTGACAGAAATACTTTGATCATGTACGGCGTAGAATCTGCCACCGAAATGGCGAAAGATATCATGACAATGAGCGTAATTTTGAGTCGGGTTTTTGAACACCGCCAAGAGAAAATGATGTTTGGGCAAGCTATCAGTCAGATGAATCCGGTGGACAAGAGGCTCGGTCCAACAATAGCAAGAGCCTGTCGACCAAAAGCACCATCTTCCAAGAGCTTGATAAGTTTTCTCATCATCCAAACAGCATTTGAGGCTACGCCATGTACACACTGGAGCCTGAGAACGTCGAATATCCACATGTCCGGGTTATGTACCCAGATTTAGAGAAGAGAAAAAAAACTATGAGCAACAGTAGCTCTCAACTACTCTGATACCCAAGTAGGCAAGTAGGTAGGTCACCTAAAACAGATACACCTCGGAAGCTTCGGGACGAACGGCTTGACGAATTGTCTTGATGCTCGGCCATTGCCATTAGCTTTGCCATCTGGCTGGCTGGATACATTTACTCGGAGAAACATAGAAACGTCCTCGAAAAGCCGCCTTGTCCGCTGGCCCTGCCTGTTGCCTTGTCAATTTCGAAATTAAACCCTAGACCACCGCCGGTTCTGACTTATAGCGCAAGACATTTATACGTTATCGCTTACACAAGGAGAGAGGGGCACGCTCGTTTGGATTGAGCGAGTCATCACCTCCCAGACTCCGGGGTTGGACGCTGTCGCGTCGAAAATCGGGGCCGAAAACTGCATTGGTACACCCGTCCACGTTCATTTCCGGGACATTCGGCTTCTTGCTGTTACAAAATGCGTCGTCATCCATCCAAGCGACCGACCGAACCACTCTAAGAAGCCAACTCGCCGCAGAATCTCCACAGCGTTGAGACGAGGATTCAGCCCGCCCCTGCCCCGTTCAGCCCGAAATGATGTAGTGACATCTCATAAGGAACAGGGTGGTGAATACGTCAGCCCTTGAGGAGCTTTAGAATTTCGCCTCCAGAGAATTCGGGCAGTATTATCCTAGCTCTCAGATCTCGGCTTGATGGAGGTCCCAAAGTCCCGCTGACTTAGCATGGAAACAATCGAATAGTTCTCGCAACAGAAAGCCACTGAAACTAAATTGGCGTCATTCCAAACGCTTTAAAATGGCTGCGGCTCGCTCCCAGCGTCTACACAACAGGCCAACTAGGGTCGGTAATATCAAGGGGCAGTGAGCAAAATTAATAAGAATTAATAGTGACTGTTAGCTTACAAGTATAAAAGTGGGCGATTCAATGCTTGCGGTCTGGAAGGGCAGTCAACACACTTTTGCATCGGAGCCGAAACGGCCACGGACTAGTAGCCATCAACGCCAGCAATGGCCAACGAACACTTTGGCGAGGGTTGAAGTGGATGCCCGTCGCTATCAAGAGCGAGGTTTGGTCGACTTGAATGAGCCAACCCATTCCAAAACGCTTCTGCCAATTATCTTTTCGAACGAGTGACATTCAACTGGGTTGGGTTGGTTCGCCTCGAGGCCACAGAACAGCCCCACCGTGGTCATAGTTCTTCCGGAGGAAGTTGCTGCTCAATAACTTGAGTGTCACTACGACATGGGGGCATTGTGGGTTCTCTTCCACGTCTCCGCAGAATTAGGGCCGTGCAAGGGGTCAACTCTGTTAACGAGCCACAAAGCTGGTCCCCGTCAACGGCGATCTCGGGCTACAACTAACCCGCCGGAGGCGAACTGCTACGAAGAACTGTGTCAACATAGTCTCGGGGAGACATCAATCTCCAAGGGCTCAGATACGTGGGGGAACGGAGTCCAAGGTTGGTTAGGGCGTCTCAAGGTACCAGGAGTGTAAGGACGACTAGTCGGGCAATTTTCCGACCCTCATTTTATGATCCCACAGCTGCCATGGCTCGCTGGGACGGTCATTAGAAGGGAAAGTATCACGATAAAAGAAACAACATGTTCATGCCGCGTCAAACAGAAAACGGCATACCACAGCAATGCATCAGCAAACACTAGTTTGATTTCAGTAGTTTCTCTCTGCTGGAACACATGTTCTCACGACTAATCAAGAGACATGGGGCAATTCGGATTGGTCGCTGTCACTCTTAGTCCAGGACTACTTTCAGGCTTACCTTAATCGAGAAAGCTCTGCGACAACAACAAGAAGAAAGCAGTGCCGTGCTCCGATAAGTGGCACGAATGCGATTAGCAACACAAAAGGGGAAACGCTTTGCAGGATATGAAGAAGGTGTTGCGAAAGCCTTAATTGCAATACAACACATCACGCAACGCCGTGGTACGCCGACTTGAGCATGAGCATCAAGCTTCATGCTGCGGCGGGCTGCTTTGCGGAATCTCAGTCCCATGGGCAGCATTATGTAGCCGTTCCATTTCTATGACTTGGCAAGCTGTATGTAGACAGGATCTCCTACAACATCCAGGGGGGAAAGAGGAATGATACTGTCCGCTCCAATTGCTGCCGAGTACTCTTCACCGCATTCCTTGGGCTCCAAGAGTCATGCTATGGACCATTGGAACAGTGTCGGTCACAGCACGAAATGTTAGAAACGAAAATGCATCAGCACCTGGGCCCGCCAATGGAGAGTTAGCCAAAGTGAGGGAAGCGACGGGCTGTGAAGCTAGCCTTTGGCCAAGAGGTGTTAATTAGAAAGTTTCGACCCTGTGCCAAGAAGCGCGACCGAAGCGCCTTAGAAGGCTAGGGAGACTTGTGGCTTTTGCGGCTGAAGCTGTTGTGATTTACTTGGGCTGTGGTGACGTCTTCCTAGACGGCGTCTGGCAAAGGTCTAATACAGCCATGTCCCAATTAGAAGCACACGCTGTGCAGATCGAACTGTGGATCGCGGGCTGTTCAGCATGACAACTGTATTGCCGATAGGGGACCTCACAGATTTTGCCCACCCCAGCCCGGCAACACATGGTTCTTCGAAGGAAAAGGGTGTGGCTGCTACAAAGTTGGACTGTGCCGGGGCCTGAATAATGGATGACATACGCCTTGCTAAAGGCCAGAAACAGAAGTTTCTCCGCTGCGACAGCTCTCTGCTTGGGATTTCGCCGCATGCTCTTTGCCAAGCTCCAGCGGATGGTGGCCGACGGTGCAAACCTGAAGGTGGCTGTAACAACAGTTGCCGCCGGCAACTTCACTCTCTTTGCGTTTCGTGTTTATTTAGTGCAGTACGCGCGTAACGACTGGGAGAGTTGTCGTAAGCTCAACTATGGAACCCTACTTGAGCCCTAGCATGACCCTCACGCCAAACTGTAGGTTCGTGAAACGGACATTGTGTGTTTCGTGAGGCCGCCACGATCGGCTTCACACACATCGCCCACATTCCGGAGCTTACGAATACCATACTCTGAATAGACGTCGTCACGCGAATCATTCATCTTCCCGGCTAAAGGGTTGAAGAAGAAGAAGAAACAGCCTCGACGCGTCAGACGGCATTGCGTTGTTGCCGTGATAATAGCAATTTTGAGTCTGTGGCTAAAGCAAAACTAATCTCTTAAAACCCGTACTGAGGGACCATGTACCTCGTACATGCCAATGGTTGAATGAGGCCCATACGGAATTATCCGCCAATCCAGCCTCCAAAAACACCAAACCCAACGACCTGGGACCCCTCTCAATTTTCCCGCCTCCCCACCTGGTTTAAAACAAAATTGTGACCAGTAATGATTTAACCAGTAATACGCGGGTGGACGGAGAAAGTGCCGGATGCAATTCGGTCATCGTAACCAGCTTGTTTCCTAACCAGAGGCAGTGAGGTAGCATCATGGACTGCAACCGAGCATGCCGACTTACCAGCAGCGGTTAGGGCAGGGCCAGAGGCAGCCCTTTGAGAGCCGACAGCGATGGCACTAATACTTCACTCATGCACCGTACGCTATTAACATCCACCAAAAGTCTGGGCCTAGGCGGACTAGTAGTCGCTAGCATTGACACTACTGCTGTGCTTGCGTTGCCTTGCTGCAGCACCCACTTTCAGGGCAGCCATGTGCCGTTCACTAGCCTTCCCGCGGACTATTGGACTGCCGCAACGTCAATTGGCGGCCCAATGAGAACCGGACTCAGCCCTGATAGACTTGATTTCCTTCCAACTGCCATCGAGGTGCCGTGTGGCTAGGCTTCGTTTGACCCTACGACTGCAAGAATCAACACCGCTTCTGTCATTCACTAAGCATGTCAATCGCAAGGGTGCAACAATGGCTTGGATGAAGGCGTTAATTAATCATCTGTGGTTCGTTTCCCTACTGGCACGACTTGATTTTTCGGCAAAAGAAATGCTGTGGCGTGGCTGCCATACTGAAGGCCCCAGCGTCTTCACCGAACACCTAGTAGTATGGCGTTATACTCATACGATGAGTGGCCCTGATCATATCAGTTACTTTTCCCGCCTATAACGAGCTTCTGGGTCTCTACGAGGCTTGGCGCGCTTGGCGCAGTCGAGATAGCTCGGGCAGGACGATGCTCATACACCAAAAAAGCCATTGTTGCTCTTGATTCAGCTAGTGCCCCAGCTATCATGCCTTATAGTATGTACCAGGTCCAGCATATTACTAGGCGCTTAACGGCAAGCAATTGGAAGACACGGGGCGGAGAGAATTCCGGTTGATGATCACCTCTTTTTATTGACGCGAAGGCTGGCTGCATCATTAGGCTTTTGTCGGTTGATTCCAGGTATCGTCGGCATGTGACGTGGAACATCCTGGGCTTGCTCCAATAAGGCGACCCTGGGAGATCGTCGTCCTTTCATGTCGAGGTCCAAGGAACGTAGCGTGGTCTAATACCGCAACGACGAACACTCTTTGCGCCCCCACAACGGATCTGGTAGACAGTCCCTGGCAGGGGAAAAGCTTGCCTGGTGACTCCGAAACCATTAAATGGAATGAGCAATGATACACGCGTCTATATCCCACGCGGCTTCTCACTTGGCTGCCTTTCTGGATTGTTCAAGACGCAGCCAGAGACATGTGGACTGGCATGGACATACCAATGCTAACTTGCAACTCAAAAATTCAGATCACAAATAGACTGCGAGGTCCATTGTACTGGGAGCTGCTCGACTGGTCTGTTGTCGTTTGAGCCAAGTTGAATTTCGTTTCGGCCCAAGTCTTGTACGGATATCCGTAGAGTGCAGGTTTTTCCTACCCTTCCAGCATTGCCAACCTTAAAAAGTGACGCGTCAGTTGACTTCCTGATTGAGAAGGCTTCTGGAATATATGTGGAAGGAAAAGGCGGGTCATTGATGTGGGTCCCCAAGCTTTGCCCTGGAAAGGCGTGTCCGTAGTGAGATACATTGTGGCCGAGTCGAAGGTTACCCCCTGGGAGCGATGTACGGTGTACTTTGCCCCCACCAGGGACGCGCACCAGGGCCGTACACAATACTTAGGTACTTGTCTGCACAGGAACTGTATGTACTGTAGGCACTTGTCAAGCACCCGGTCGCAGTTGGCCACAGTTGGCCACAGTTGGCCGCAGGGCTGTTGGCCGCTTCCTGCGCATCCAACATGCAGCATGCAGCATCCAACATCCATGTCGGCCCTGCGTGCACCGTCGACTTGAAATGTCCATGCTCAAGAAAATGATGCGCTAATACTGCCCTGTACCCTGCGCCGCCCCCTCTTTTCTGATCTCTTTCGGCCGTGAACTCGAGGGTCGAAGTCCGATTCTCACTCAGTTGCTGCTCCTACGCCCGATATCACCTTGGCCAAGGCTGGTGTCAGGGAGGGCGAAAGAAAGGATTCATGCATTGGTACCCGCCAAAACCTGCTGCATCGCTTCTGCGTCGAGGACGACATGATGCCGAGCGGTTTGCGGTGCGTCGTTTCATGCTGGTCCCCTTTTTGGGCCATCTCGTTCGGCTCTCTTTGCTTTTGCGGCCAAGTCGGGCATCTCAGAAACACGGAAAGGTCTCCCAGACGATAGATACGATCAGCAGATCCCGACTGTGTCCTTACCCGCTTCTTGGACGCACGGGTTCCAGCGCCCCGGCCGAGCAACGGACTCTTCTCGTGTTCCCTTCTGTCTCTGTCCACCTTTGGCCTCTCCCGGCTCGCATGTCTGTGCGGACGATGGACCACACTCGTTTTCCTTCGCTTGCGAGAAGAGCTGGTTGGATAGGGTGTCGCAGGTTTCTTGCACTCGCGATTCAGTTGGCCGTGACGGTTGCTGCAGCCCTGCGAGTGTGCACGACGGCTAATTACAGCTACTTTGACGGGTGTGATGGGCACACGGTGGCAAGGAGAGCCTGACGATTTGTCGGGCCTTTGACGAAATTAAACACGGTCGTCTGATGGAATTGGGGGCCATCCGATCGCCTAACCAGATTGCCATCTCGCGCTTGCAGGTAACAGGTCAGGCAGGTTGTGCTCGTCGCCAACTGGCAAATGTCTGGTTTCCATGTCGCTGGTACTGCAGCAGCCCCAATGCTACACGGCTGACCGGGCTGGGGGTGCCTTGTCCTCTCTTTATTTATTTATTTATTTTTGTTGAGACTGCGAGATATTGTCTCGCCTGTGTGTATGTACGACACACCTCTGATGCATATGCGAGCTAGATGTAAGGAGGCAGGAGGTGTTGGTTCGAGAACGCAGTATGCCCATGCTCTCTTTGTTGGTTCTGAGTCCCTTTTTATTGAGCTTTTTTTTTTCGCCCTTGACGCAAGGTTTCTTTTCAGGTCGTATATCCTCCCGACCCTCCCTCTCGGTTAAATGCAGCCATCGTGGGCGAGGACGAGGGTTAGAAAGCTTCATTGGGCGGGACATACCGACGCGGGCCTTCTCCTGCATGCTCTGGGACCTCCCCAGGCGGAGCTGCCGCAGCCATCACGGGAGAAATGCTCTGCTTGTTCCGATTGATGTAAGGCCACGGCTGGAACCACAGATTGCGGATCGCGGACCGCACACCGTACACCGCGTGGGCTGCATTGGCCTCGGATCTTGGACATCGCAGTTCGGTCAGTCCCCGTTCTGGTGGTGGTCAACTTCCGAATCAAAAAGCAACGTACGGCTGGGACATGCTTGGTCATTTATAAAGTAATATGTCAATATTCCGATAAAATTGCTCCAGAAAAGTGCGCGGACCCCGCCTCGAGCGCCGACCACTGTTGCAACACAGGGAATCACTGGGCTGTGCAAGCACCAGCATTGTGTAATGTCGCATTGGCCAGCTTCCGGAATAGGTCGTCGAAAACGACTGGCGGCCTCCTAGCCCTATCGGGCAGGCTAGGGCAAGACAAGGCCAAAAGATGCAGCAGCACTCACCTCCTAATTGATAACTGGGCTGATACCGGGGTGAGGTGCTCTGGTCCGAAGCTTCGTATTTGCTTGGCCTTATCGACAAAGCCCTATCAGCCATACATCTTGCTTTCCGGTGTACAGTATATACCGTACATGTATGTAGGCAAGCATTTTCTGTGGTGTGGGAGGCAATGTTGCATGATGATACGACTAGTGCAATACAAGCGGCAACGAGCTGCCAGTGCGACTTGACCAATCCTTCTGCAGTCGACGGACGGCAATGGCCATCACTGGTTCATTTCGGAAGGCTATGTAACTGCGCAGCATCGAGTTGCAACATTGGGGCTGCATACTAGCCTCTGGGGTTGTGGTTGGAGCCAACGAGCCTGGACTGTCAACAAGCAGGATGCGCCCTGTGTGCATACTAGGCGCTTGGTATGGAGCAGAGGCCCAGACTTCTGAGCCAGTGGTGTAAATGCCTTCTCGTTGCTCGCGCTGCTGCAGAGTATATCTATCACACATGACATATGAACATGGGGTATATTGTCAGCGCTCTTCAAAACACTGGGCACCCACACCTGTATGTACTATCGGCAAACGCACGACAGCCTGGCAGGGCTGGGATGTTGCCGAGCCCTGTCACTTCTATACTTGGCCGACACTATCGATGTCTATATTTTTGTCAAAGGGGTGTGTGTGAGAGAACATGTACGTCCATTCCTTCATTGCATATCCTCTCTTTCCTCCCTGCACTTCCAGCCTTGAATCGAGCGACAGCCCGTTGGAACTTTGTGATCCTGACGACTATTGCAGGAAGGCGGGCTTGACTGGGATGCACAGTTTGGTGGAGTTGAAGGGGGAAAAATATGTAAGAGTATCATTCGGCCAACGCCGAATCCCTCGACCCCGATCCATCGAATTTAGGCAACGAAATAAACTACGAGAAGGATTTGTGACGTCTACATTACACACACCGAGTGATTAGTCAATTGAGCAACGATTGTTTTTTAGATTTCGCCGGAAACATCCCGCGGCCACTCCGAACGGAACGGGACGGCGGATCGACGACTATGATGATGCTTGGAAACGACAGAAAAAAAGTTCTTCAATGGGCTGGGAAATCCTGTGGCGGTGTGAGCATCTGGGTTCGAATCTCGGTACAGATATGCTTACTACGAACGTTTTACAGTAAGGCTGGTAGTGATCAGACATGCGCTAACCAGGTCTTTTCTCATGCTGATCTGGGCTGGCGATGATCAATTGGTCATAATCCTTGCTCAGACGCCACGAAACGAAAAATGCTTCCTTGATTGGAAAAACTTGTATAATTGACGCCACGATGCTGGCATCGCAGGGTCTGGTGCGAAGCGCGGACGTTATTCTCTTTCCTGCCCTCTCATCACAGCTGATGGGTTTTTCGAGACGCAATGGATCTTGCTTAATGGAGGAGCGGTAGTTGGAAAACGCTTAGAGTACAGCTGATGGTGGTAAGAGAAGCCGTTGATCGAGCCACGATCTGCCCGTACAGTAATCTCTATCGAATATCGCAACCAATTCGAGTAATAGAATGCGTGGGTAACCCCTCCTTGGGCATAGCGGGGGAAGATTGCTGACGGTCATCGTGCAGGCGATTATTGTCCTGTTTCAAGGGACAAGCATCTCCGTGCGGAGCGAGCAGCAGCGCGCGCGCGCGAGCAGAGCGACAATGGGCGAGATGCGGATGTAAATGGACTCTGCTTATCCATTCGATAGGGCCTAGTGCGGCAATGGCGCCGCTTCCACGGAGCCAA
Organism: Periglandula ipomoeae IasaF13; assembly: GCA_000222875.2. NCBI lineage: Eukaryota > Fungi > Ascomycota > Sordariomycetes > Hypocreales > Clavicipitaceae > Periglandula > Periglandula ipomoeae. The sequence goes on from AFRD01000099.1 coordinate 23,871, forward strand.
AGCGTGGTTTCTAACGCAGAATGGTGAGTTTGGCGCAACACGGAACGCTTGACTCCTTCTGGTTGGTGATCGTGTGATGAATGGAGTCTTCAAAATATCAACGCGGTCCATGTCAGAAGTTGATCGCGGCCGTTTGCCGATGTGAAAAGGGGGGTGTATCTCTACGAATCTTGAAGGGCTACGGGTGAATAACCTAGCGCCATTGATTTCGACGAATACGGCTCTGCGTCATGCTTCTTGGGAAAGTAAAAGCAGGAGAAGAAGAAATCGACGCTGAGACGATGACGGACGGCTGCTACGCGGGTTGAAGAGAGCTTGTTTGCTCGCAACATTTGCTCGATCGAGGCCGCGAAGTAGCGGCGCCTGGAGCCGGTTCCGCGGGGTCCCGTGGCTTTGACCCTTTCGTCCGATATTCTGATGCTGTACTCCGTAGGACTGCTCATGTGAAATATCGTCGAAGCCAGTGATGAGTGACCGTCTCCGTCACCCATATTCCACGGATCCATCTCAAGAAAGGCAAGTGCATGACATGGTGAAGTGGGGAGGGGTGAATGAATGTTATGAAGATCAACCTTATTCTCGCCTGATGAACTATGTTTGAAACAATGTTCAATCAAATTCAGTAGTCGCCTCACATGAACTTTACATCAATTTACATAGGCCCATATTAAGTCTGGGTCTCGCTTTGCACGTCATCAGCATCAAGCCCTATACAGGCAATACACCATCATTGACTCCCTCTCGAGATTAATACCGAGTCAGTACATCACATGAGAAACCTCTGACGCAATTTCATTCCATGACTCCCTTCCATTCGTGCTGCAAGCTGGGGGACACGAGGGACGTATATTGCGGGCAGGTGGAGTTCCATGTATCATGTAGATGAGACCAAATATATTTTCTCCTTGGGCGGCCGAGGTTCCCGCTCCCTTATGTAGGGCAATACCCTGCTTGCGAACAAGGACAAAACTTATCCTGGACCACTTTTCATCTCATGACGAGCTCCGTGATTGATGTTGATGGAAATTCTCCAGTCGTCATGACTGGAGTCAAGACATGTGGTGCGATGGACGGAATTTGGAATGGCGTGTCGTTTGATGTAGCGCGCTGGGTGTATATCTTAAATTATTCATCAAGAAAATGATGCTGAGTTAATATATAACGAGCAAATCAGGCGGTTTCGAACAGAGTTCGTGGCCCCCTGCCCTCTCCAGCCCTGTAGCCCTACGGGCTACCTTGAGGTGGACGAAATCCCCGGGCTTGTCGTCGTTTCAGATGCCGTCTATTATGGAATTGGTGGGGCAATAGACTCCCTTTGTTCCGTCAAGAGATGCCGTGGAATGATTTGATTTCGATATGCTTTGATGTCATGTCACGCGATTCTAGGCACAGTAGCTGACGAAGAGCTCTGGTGACAAAATGGAAAGACATTGCGTGGTTGCATGGAAGGCCCTAGTTGACACAAGTCAGCATCACGGCTCTTCCTGCTATAACGACGCTCGACTCCATTTCAGTTTACTAAAGAGTCGCCGAGGCTCGTATTTCTCTGCTGATCGGCCTGTGAAAGGGGTTAAATTTGTCTCGTAATGCGATCCGCTGGGGGGTATACGATGCTTGGAGTGCAGTTGCCCCGGGTTGCAATATAACCACATGAAGATTTTGCTGTTTCTGCCTGCAAAGCCCGTATTCAATTCTGCTTGCGACTTAACACGGATAGATCGCAGTTTGTCGATAACGCGGGATATCGAGCTTTTCCACGGAACATGGGCTGATATGTAATCCGGTAATGAAACGCTGTACGGCCTCTATCCAGCAGATATCGTTTCCGGATGAATTATCGGAAAGCAGATGACTCGGGTCCCCTAGATATCAGGCTCCTCTTATGATGCGCCAGGTCGTTCGCGTTTTCGCTTTCTGTCCTTTGACTGGGCCTGAATCTTGGCCTCCAAGACGTTTATCTAAGTTGCCGCTGCGGTAATGAATACGAGGACTGCCGCGAACAAATAATGACTCTCGTCAGCAGAGTGGTGGTGTGGAGGTGGAGGTGGATGGATTCAACACGATCTAGATATGCAATATCCTCAATGAAACTGGTCAGTTGGCGACTATGCTCTGATGATCTGTAACTGTAGCAGTGCTGAAACATGTGACGATATTGGGGAATAAACAAACAGAGTGTTTCAAGATGACTTACGTTCAATTTGTCCCTTCCAATAACAACAACAGTGCATATGTTGGAATAGAAGGTTCAATAAAGTTCCTCTGGGGTAGATGGATGTTCGTGAACTGAGAATATTCTCCTGACAAAAGGCCTCCATCTATATACAAGGGAGTTTCGGGGTAAGTTTGCATTAATTACGTTGTTCATGTAATGATTCACATTCCACCATCACCAACAAGAGTTCCTCGTCGGAAGAACAAAAAGCGGGGGATACATACGGACAGCTCTTCGCCCAGCAACTTATTCGATACACGCCGTAGGCAAATTCTTTCTGCGTCCAGTTGTGTTTCTTATGAGCTATGTTGCCGAACTAAACGTGAAGGTAACGCCGTGTTCGAACCATTTCTTATATCGCAAAGGAGTAATACTTACACCATATGGCGAAGACTGTATACTTGACGTCGCAGAGAAGCCATGGTTTGCCGCAACTGTGCTTCGAACGGCAGTCGTTCGTCTCTGAAGAAACCGGCGGGTGATCAAACTCCTGTACAGTTGGAGACAAGATGTATATTTTACTCGCACCGATTTCGTCTCGCCGGATTGGAAACAATAGATAATAGATATCTGCGACAGCCCAATTACGAAACAAGGCATGGTGCTTCTTTTGCCTCGCAGCGCGAGATCCTACTCTGAGACTTCGGTACCTGAATTACATCGCCTTAAGGCGATATTTTCTTATTCCAGAGGATATTGAGCTGATAATGATGCCAACTTTGGCTGCTCCGACTGCTATGTGAGTCTTCGTCATCCTGGGTCTAATACTGTGAGCATTGACGACAGTGGTTGACTGCATTTCAAGCGCAGCTTGGTCTTGCAGATGATCTATTCGAGACTCTTTTGAAGAAGCTATCTCATGAAAATTTCTCGTCTTAGCACTCAAGGTATACCGAAGTGGCGCATCATAAATGAGTCAAGCTTGAATCGGGCTACATCGCCATCGTCTGGAGCTCGCTGTCGTAGCCTATTTGCCACGCGATGCAGTCTCCGTCTGCGCGTGGAGACAGCTGGGCTTTTTGAAAAGTGATCATGATACGATATGGACAGTAAGAGAAGCTGGGCACTTCGAAGTAGGAAATCTATGAATATCCTACTCAGTCGATACGGGATCGAGGGCAAGACTTGCGATCCGAGCATGCAAAACTCATCAGTACATCATGCGTCATTGCATTCCCAAAGCTTTTCACTCCACAGTCATCAATACATACTCCCTTTTGGTTAATATCAACCTCATGTGTAGCTCTATCTGGACCAAGCAAGACTACCATCACCTGGCTTTTGTCAAAAGATTTGGAACTAAATGACGGAAGCTGGTACAGGGTAAGCTGATCCCAGCAGAACGTCAACTCTCCCATCTTGGCGCTGACGACGCCTCTGAGCCACTCGGGGCAATTTCCTCCTGCCGAGACCGTCGCTCTGGTCGAAAAGGGCGGGGAAGATGCTTCATCGGCTCGGCAATGCGAGCCAAGCCTTATGATGCCAAGTTGACACACAAGGTGCTAATGGAAGCGGTGCCGGAGCCACGTCGCTGAGAATGGAAGGCTTCCAGAACACGACACACCTACGAAAGTGCAAGATGTGACTATCAAGGGAAGGGTAAACACAAACTGCCTCACCTTCTCCTTTCAGCCCTATTATGTCAATAGTTGCATGATCTGCCACAGCGACGTCTGTGTTATCTCGGTGGCCATGGAGCGGTCCAGGCTGAGAAGGGCCAGTAACAGCAGAGATGTGACCAACGTGGCGCTCGACGCCACAGAGACCATGAATCAATGGTTGATGTGCAAGATTTATTTGCAATCGAGTAAGACAAAGGGGTACTGTATGAACTACAGAGCATACAGACAGCTGTATTTAATGCAGTCACGATCGTCCCAGTGTATGCTCAATGACTTAATGACTGCTCTTTTTGTAGGACGCGCCCCAGAAAAAGTCAGTTCTTGATGGACCAAAAAAGGGTAAATGCTGCAGCTATCCGCGGACTTGTCATGGTCTGACCGGGGGTCGGGCCGCATTCCTGAATGATATGAACATGTTGGGGCGTTTCTCTGAGCAGGGCCGGGGCTCTCGAACAATTATACAGACCTTCCTTTATCGGAAGCAAATGCTGGGCGAGCAAGCAAGCAAGCATGGTCGTGCCGGAGACAAAACGGCCTTAGTCGCTGCCCGAAAAAGCGTCCTGGGTCTCATTGCAAAACTTGCGGGACCTTGCTCGGCCAAGTACCGTAGTCTTTTGGCTACAAAAGGGCGGCATTTGAAATTGTCGCCTGCTTCATGCTTGTCGATCGGTTCTTTATAGACGCCCGTAGTCTTTTCGAGTTTGCCATATACCCTGCACAATCAGAGCCTAGTGATTGCGGAGGGGAGCTTTGTGCTGACCTAGCAACTCCCGTTATAGTTTCCTAAGATTTGCACTCTCCAGACATGCATGCCTCGGCTTGCGGCAACGGGACAGTCTTCTCATTTTATGGCTGCAGCGTTGTGGGCGAGATGTTGGCTGATGATTGATGATTGTGTTGACACAGCATGGCGTGAAGCACAAAGTCACACACGAGCAAGCAAACCAGAACGCATGGATAGTTTTGCGGACGGAGTACAGTCCCGGATTTTGGGACGGTCCCCAGATCTGTGGCGCTGAACGAACAAAAGACAGATGTTGCATGCGCCATCGAGAAAGTCAAACCCCGAGGCACACCACGGCGCTTCAGTTCTTCGTCCTCTGTGCTGGGAGAGCTGGCTTAGGAAGAGACGGACAGACGACGAGGGGCGAGAAACGAGGACGAGGACCAAAAACGTGAGACACAGATTCGACCCCTCCACGGTTGGTCTAGTGGCTCCATGTTGAAGGAAGCGGGCGGCGTCGATTGGCCAGAGCGGCGCCCTTGACTCGAACTAATCGGCTCACGGCTCACGGCAGCGCCAGCGCCAGCGGGGCCTGGATGGAAGATGCGAAAGAAGGGCAATGAAATCAATCAGTCAGTCGAGCAACCATCGCCCGTTTGTCCGCGCCCGAACTCTGCTCGATGCCCTCTGCCTAATACGACGGGGATACTGTCCGGTGGCATTGCGCTTTGCTCCAAGGAGAAGGTATGGTGGCGGGCTGCCAGTGTTGCATGAGGGCGTCTTGAGGGCAGTCGTCTTCCTCATCGGAGAGATTCCTGGTGACGAGAGGTACGGCTGTCCGTGCTCTGTGTCCCCTTTGCTACTCTCGTCTCGTCCTCTCGGACTGGGTGATTTCTTAATATGTTATTGCGGCGAGAGACGAAATCTATTACAGTATGCACTGTGACAAGCCCCGCGGGGAAGGAAGAAAGCTGTTGTACAAACTGTATTTACCTCATAATTAGGTCCAGCAGGCTGCTGGGACCGTGACTGCAACCGCGACTGGGACGTGTCGGGTGGCATTAAAGTGGCATCAAAAGGGGACGCTGACGGCGAGGGATCGTGGACCGTGGACGGGAAGAACGGCACCGGGGACCCTCTTTTTCTTCCCAATCCCTGGACAGTCTGCGACCAGAGGGCATGCGCTAATAGCCAGTGTGGTCAGTCGCTTGTCTGCCTGGGCTGGGTCTCGGATCGATTTGTCGAACGGGCGAAGGTGCAAGGGCAGGAGACGGCAACAGTTGAGCAAGATGAAAGATGGAAATGAAAGCAGAAGACGGCCGTGTTGAAGACGCGCTGCCATGATCTGCCCTGATCTGTCTTGGTCTGTACCTGAAGACCGAGGGCAGCTGGCCGTCAGCTGCTGAGTGGTGGCGCCCGCCCGAGTGTGCAGTGCGGTCTGGTGTGCAGTCTGGTATGCCCTGCACCTGCCTCACACTTGCCCAGTACTTGCCACTGGGGGGCTCCGGGTTCCCTCTGCCGTGTAGTTTCCGCCTGCTGTCGGCTGCGCCAGCCAGTCAGCGCAGCGAATACCGTTTAGCAGGAGCAAGCAGAGGACGTCCAAGTCACTCCAGCGCCAGACCATCGCTAGACGGGACTCCAAACCTGGGCCCAGACCCAATCCACATCCCATCCGTTCCATTCAATCTTCTGTCCCCATCCAGCCAGCCCCAGCCCGGCCCCCTCCAATTCCTCTGCGCAATCTTGCTTGTCCTGGGCTTGCATTCCGCATTCCACATTCAATCTCTCATCAACGTCGCTTCAACATCCTCTCAACGTCGCTCATTCGCATGATTTGTATCACTCCGCCCCCCTAGCCCGCCCGACGACCACGTCCTTTCGCTGGAGCCACGATCTCGCCTTGTCTGTCTAGTGTAGTCCCGAATCCTGCAACCATTGACCGTCCAACTACCGGCACGATTGCGACACTTCCACGAGCCTAGCGAGGGCTCTCCCTCACCAACCTGGCTCTGGCTGCCATTCAAAGACCCGACTCATATCAGCCGCCATGGTCAGAGACGAGAAACAAGTTGCCAGGGACGCCGCTGAGGAGACTTCGCGCCGTCCTTCTGCTGCGCTGACCGAGAAGTCGGAACACAATTCGGTAAGGTGCCAGATCCGTATCCGTATCCGCATAATACCGCTGAGGTCAAAGGGCCCTCAATTGCCCATGTCGTCTCTTTGGACTTTCGATTTTGATACACCAGTCCTGGCTTAATGACGTGGTCGCTATGAGCGTCTACTGGCCCTCCTCCCCAGACCGCGGATGAAGAGATATCTCGATGGACGTGAATGCTGACCAGGGCTGAGCGCGGTGCACAGGAACCCTTCTCGTACGATGAAGAGGATGACGATATCGGTCACCGAGGCGAGCAGCCACATACGCCTACAGCAACGGAGCATGACTTGAATGTCACTGAAGATGATCTCCTCGAGGCAAAGGAGCTTGCCTCGCAGTATACCCTTGACGAAGTCCGCGAGATCATGTTACGAGTGCGCAAGATCCACGAAAAGGACCCCAATTTCCCCACGACGGTCATCGAAAAAGTAAAGATGTTCCTCGAGAACGAATCAGTATTCGAGAATCCCGATCAGCATCAGCATCTTATCCAAGAAATGAAGCTAGAGGCTGCCTTAGTTACTAGCAACAGCCCCTACGCCGAGGTGCGCGCAGTCGTCAGCAATAAAGATGATCCCAAGACACCGTGCTCGACTATTCGTAGCTGGACGATTGGCCTCCTGTTCTCCGTCTTGCTAGCCTTCGTCAACCAGCTCTTCGATATCCGTCAACCAGCCATCCGTGTCATGGCCAACGTCGCCCAGTTGCTTGCCTATCCGATAGGCAAAGCAGCCGAGAACTGGCTACCCGACAAGGGCTTTACTCTTTTCGGCGTTCGACATTCTCTCAATCCTGGACCCTTCACCAAGAAGGAGCACATGCTGATCACCATCATGGCAAATGTGGCATACAATACACCATATACAAACTACATCATTTGGGTCCAGTATCTTCCTCAATACTTTGACCAGCCTTATGCCTCGCACTTCGCCTACCAGCTCCTCATCGCCTTGGCCACCAACTTCATCGGCTATGGTATTGCTGGTGTTTGCCGTCGATTCCTCGTCTACCCCTCGTATTGCTTCTGGCCCGCTTCGCTCGTTACCATCGCCCTCAACTCAGCATTCCACACCGATGTGAACCCTCCCGTTAGCGGACCCTTCCGGTCGATCTGGCGCATTTCACGTATCAAATTTTTCTACCTCATGTTTGCCGCCATGTTCGTGTGGTTCTGGTTCCCCAACTATATCTGGGAGAGTCTGTCCAAGTTCAACTGGATCAGCTGGATCGCACCAGGGCATCGAGATCTGAATATCATTACAGGCATCAACAATGGCTTGGGTTTAAATCCTTTCCCTACTTGGGATTGGAATGTGCTCCTGTGGGACTCTGCTGATCCGCTCATGGTTCCCTTCTTCAGCACGCTGAACCGCTTCATTGGTGTTTTTGCCTCGTTCTGGGTAGTCCTCATCTTATGGTACAAGAATGTGTACAACACGGGCTACTTGCCGATCAACACCAACCGTGTCTACGACCGCTGGGCCAATCTGTACAAAATTTCCGAAGCAACTGACGATCACGGTTTGTTCAACCCCGAGAAATACGCCCAATATTCCCCGCCGTACCTGGGTGCTGGCAACGTCGTCATATATATGTTCTTCTTCGCCATTTACACCTCGACGCTCACATATGCCGCCCTCTACCACCGACACGAGATTGCCATGGGTTTCAAGGCCCTGTTCTACAACCTCCGGCTGAAAAAGAGACCAGTCAAGGAGGAACGTGTCCTGGATGTACACAATAGGTTGATGAAGGCATACCCAGAAGTACCTGAGTGGTGGTACATGCTCTGCTTGGCTATCGCTATCGCTTTCGGTGTGTCGGGCATCGTCGGGTGGGACACCCACACAACACCAGGCGTAATCTTCTGGGGTCTCGCACTTTGTGTCATCTTCGTCATCCCCGTCGGAATCATCAAGGCCATGACTGGTATCGAAGTTACCCTTAACGTCCTCGCCGAGTTCGTGGGTGGTTCCTGGGTCGACGGAAACGCCCTGGCCATGAACTATTTCAAGTCGTTTGGCTACGTCACCTGTGCCCACGCCATCTGGTTTTGCAATGATCTGAAGCTGGCGCACTACGTCAAGATCCCCCCTCGTCAGACTTTCGCCGCCCAGATGGTGGCTACGTTCCTCAGCACCATTGTCTGCATTGGTGTATTGAACTTTCAAATGAGCAGCATCAACAACGTCTGCACGCCCCAGGCCCAGTACAAACTGACCTGTCCTGGTGTCAACACATTCTTCACGGTTTCTGTCTTGTGGGGTACTGTCGGACCGGCCAAAATTTTCGGACACAAGGGCCAGTACAACCAGACATTGATTGGTTTCCCTCTTGGTATCGTGGTTGTTGTTCTGATTTGGGCTGTGAACAAGAAGTTTCCCAAATGGACATGGGCTCGACAGCTGCACCCCGTCGTCATTCTTTATGGAGGTATCGTGTGGGCGCCCTACAACATGTCATACGTGTGGCCTTCCGTGCCTATCGCGTACTTTTCATGGATATTCCTAAAGACCAGGTTTTTGGGTTTGTGGTCCAAGGTATGTGATTTACTCTTTATCGAGCATCATGACACCAAGCGTGTATTCAGTTTAGCTAACATGTGCCCAGTACAACTTTGTCCTCTCCGCAGCATGGTCCTGCGGCATTGCCATCGCTGGTATCATCATCTTTTTCAGCTTGCAGTACACCGAAACCGACTTCAACTGGTGGGGCAACAACGTGTCCGAGATGGGTTGCGAAGGCAGCGCATGCGCCCTCAAGCACTTGGCCCCCGGCGAGTCGTTTGGTCCCCAGCCAGGGCAATTCAGCTGATGACACGGGGGGAGATGAATGCGCATCAAATGTTGCCCCTTTTAAAATTTTTTCCCCGATGACAAGACTTTTACCACTTGCTGTCGGCATGCAAAGCTAAGCGATCATATTATGTAGTTGGAGTACTTAGGACCATCAAGATTCACCAATGGTCTTCGGAATTTGGATTTCTTTTCCCTTGATTATAAACATATCATTTACCAAACTGAGAAGGGGGCTTACATTGAAAGCATCCAGTGGCTGGCTAGCAATTCAGAAGTGGTCAAGAACAAAGAGTTATACCCTACGCAGTGTTTTGTTTTTATTATTATTATCTACCGTGTCTTTCAAGTGGGCAGTTGGTGTTTGAGATTTCCAAGGGAGTTTGACATGCATGGAGTTAGTAGATGCGCTTTTGCGTAGGATTGGGAATATGTATCATTTATACAAGAAGATATCTGTTGATTAACGACTCGATCAAGCACTTGATGACATTGTCCTTGCAAGGTGATATCGAGTGCATGTGATACAATACAGACGACATCTGTTTCCCACAAAAAAATCTTCCATGATGGCTGGGCAAATGACCTCGTTGTACTGTGTATTCTTAGACAATACCTGGGCTGTTGGTGTTGGGAGTAACAAAGAAAAGGTTACTCGCTTTGAACACCAAGCTCGATGCAAATTATTATTCATGAAACACTGAAACATAACACTAAAGTAATTCTATTTCAAGTATCATACATATATTAGTCTATGCGTTAACAAATAAATCGCCGCTCATGCCCGCCAACGCCCGCTTATAACTAAAGAGGTATATACTAAGATGAGACAAAATATGACATGACATGAACTGTCATAGAAGCAGATGCGAGACATTTTAAAAGAAAAAAAATAAAAGAACGACGCCTAGGCATGCACGCCCATCCAGCTCCGTGGTGAAACGGAACCACTCCCGTCACCCTCTCGCAGATCTTCCTTCCAATCGCCCCGCGGGCTCTTGCCACTAAGGGGGGTCACATCGCCTCCTTCATTATGATGCACGACGACGGCACTCGTGCCGATTTCAACGGCTGCCTCGGGGACGGTTTCGATTCCCCTGCTGGCTTTGATGCCGATGCCGTCGCGGGCAATCACTTCCCAGCCTGCGTCTTCGCGGACGATGCCGTCTGCGATGATGGGACTCTTTTCCTTGCTTAGGTTGACACGCGACTTGACCCAGTCGCCTGCCTTGTTGGAAAAGTCCCTCATGGACCCGTGACTGCCGCCGTGGCTGCCGCCGTGGCGGAATCGTCGGAACCCCTTGGTTTTTGAGAGGATTGTCCAGTTCGAGGAGCTGTTGGTGTTGCTGGCGACGCCGCCGATCATGCTGTTGTGTTGGTTGCTGTTGTTGCTGGAGCTCTTGCCGGCCGTCAGGCCGGCGTGGAAGGCAACGACGGGCTTCTTACGACCGGGCTTCTGCAAGACCCCTGCGGCATGCATCTTGCGAGTGATCAACGCCATCTGCTCGGTAATGGTGGGCGTGGTTATCAGCTCCACGGCAGTGACGTGCACGGTGTGTATGCCCTCAATCTCAACTTTGCGCAAGTCCGCGTTGAGACGTTGGGCGAAGAGGTATGCAGGAAGTATGGAGCCAGAAATATCATAGAAGCGTGCCGACAAAAGCTCTGACTCTGGAAGAGTTTGTGTCGCTGGGTTGAGGATCTCGTTCCACGCAGAGACGAGAAACTGCTGGAGATTGCTGCGTTGCTCAGCCGTCAGCCAGGTAACGTAGCTGGGCTCTGCAACATCTGGCTCCGGCTTTTCAAGGACTCGGGGCTGAAGAGTCTCATAATCGGTAGACGGCTGCAATATAGGCTGGCTGATGGTCTCAAAGCACCCCAGGGTTTCCACGGACGCAGATAGAAGACCCATGGCTGCTCGAGCAAATTGTTCCGGAACTCGATCGGGAGAGTACTTAACCGTGAGCAACACCTTGTTGGGCACAAGCATTGTCGAGTGCACAAATAGATCAGGCACATCTCGAATCTGCGGCTGTACGAGATTGTATGTGAAAGTCGTGTTTTCAATGTTCAGCGTCGTCGTTCCATCTACGGGAACTTGCGAGCGATGTCGCACAACAGTGCTGAATCTTGACCAATTCGCCCAGCTCGTGCATTCTTGAACAATCTTTTGCGCTTCCATGGCTTCATATGGCAGAGAGTCTTTGCTTTCAATGTTTATCATTCGAAGGATTTGCAGGGGCGAGCTATTCACGATAGGGAAGCGGACACGAACAGGTATTATGTTCTCCATAGGCCCGACAATGGATGAGACGTCAACACTTGTCTCCAGCTGGAGTCGACGACCCTCAACGACTTCACCGAAAACAACATCGGGGTTACCAGATAGTGTGGCTAGAACGGTAGCCCATGCGGCCTTCAGAATACTATCGAAACTGATATCAAAATCGTCCATGATTGAAGGCGAGATTTCGACCTGCTCCTTGATGGTCTGAATTTCTGTCGCTGGAGGGAGAGGCTTTGACTGTGGCACGAGCTGCGTCATCTTTGCCTTTTCCAAACGGCGCTTCCAGTAAGCCGTGCTGTCATCGTAACGGGCACCTCGTAGGGCACGCGTGTAGTCGAAGAATGTGGTTCGTTGCGGCTCCGTGTTGGGATGCTCATACAATTTGACAAAGTCTTGGACGAGTCTCGGAACAGCTGATTCGCTAACTTGCGCAGCGCTGTATCGCACGAGAAGACGACCACCTTGCGATTCAGCATCCAGGAAGGTGAACTTGGTGGCTGGTTTGCGAAGCTGAAGAACTTCCTTCTGGTAACGCTTCAAAACTAAGCGCGCATCCTTGTCTAAAGAGGCGGCCGGTACAGACTTGTAGTCAAAATCGGCATGGAAGGATTCAATAGCGACTTGAAACAAGTTGCAATCGTGGATCGCAAACGCCGTTCGCAAGGTTGGATGTAGTCTGGTCAGGGCCTCGCAGGCCTCTTGGACACGTTGATGTTCCAGAGCACCATTGAACTTGATAACGAGATATCGGACGTCGCTCCTTGGTCCGTAAAGGCTAGGCTCAAGGCAATGCAACTGATGAGAAGAAGCCTCAGCCACATCAATGACATCGTTCCAAGGGATGTCGAGCTGAGGGGCAACGATGAGCTTGACAAAGCCGTGATCCGCACCTTCGGGCAGCTTGTGAGCAGTCATGACCGGCTTCGGCGAGGCCTTGGACTTGGGCAACTTGATAAGCTGGCGATGCTTTTCTCCCAGTTCTAGAGACTGGCACATTTCAGTCAAAGTAGCACCACTGAGAACTTTGCTGATAGACACGTCGAAGCCATTCTGGCGACACGACGAGACGAGCCTTCCGGCCAGCAGCTTATTGCCACCGGCGTCGAAAAAGCTGCCTGAGGTTTTGATATCTGCCACCATGGCGTGCAAGACGGCCGCCCAGATGAGGCGCATCGATTCTTCAGTCTGTGTGAGAGGAAGCGGCTTGCTCTGAATTCCCGTGAAGTACGGCTGGCTACTGAATGGCACGTTTGCCAGTTCTAGTAACTCGGTGTAAGAGAACGGCGCTGCCACTTTTTGCAGTTTACGCCTGTTGATCTTCAGGGAGGTGGACAGTGGGAACCTTCGCACGGGAATAAAGATCGTAGGGACGCACTGAGATGGCGCCGCCTGGCTGCGCTTGGCATTTGCCATTGAATTCTCGGCCAACCACTTCGCAGCAGCGAGCTTCGACCTCATTTGCACAGTCAACTTGTCAAGCTCGGACGGACCAACGAATTCACCGTCTCCAAATTCCAAGAAAGCTGCGAGGGAATTGATGGTTTCGTTAGTGATGATAGGTTCCACTGCAACATCTACATCTCCGCCAAGACATTGCCGGATCTGCTTCTCAAGTACTGCGGTCAAAGCTGGTGATCCGTTGACAACTACCTCGTCTCTCATTGTCATGAGGAAACGAATGTGACCTCGATCAAGATATCTCACACGATGTCCGGTTCTCAAATACCTCCACTTCTTCTGGCTGCCAGGATTCTCAAACATGATGGGGTCGACAAGAGGGTTACCATGAATGTACTTGTGAGGGGTGATGATGGGGCTATCAATAGCCAATTCACCAACGGCACCAAGAGGCATCAACTTCTTGGGGTCTTCAGGGTTCAGGATAAGGAATCTGCCGAGCAGGGGCGGTGCAATAATGTTGGTGTCGCTTTCTTGAGTGATATTGAATACAGAAATGGCGAGGGGGCACACGTCTGGCGCGCCATATGCAAGAAGAATATCCCGAGCTCCCAGCCACGGTGTGAAAGTATCTTCATCAAGGGTCCTGGTTCGGAAACAGATCGTCTGTAGGTTTGGCACAGTAGCAGGGTTGATCTTTCGCGACAACACCGTAGTCATGTACGTCCAAGTAATATCCATTCGCGCAATAGTCCCTTCCAAGTCGTTCACTCGTTCCAATGCTGAGGGAATGCAGACGCACCCTCCATGGAGCATAGTGCCCAAAATCTCCACAAGCGCAACATCTACCGTATAAGCTGATAATTGAAGCACCCTGCTGCTGTTGTGAATCTTGAGCGCTGGTCCTTGCACTGATAAAATGGAGCACAACGACTCGTGCGTGAAAAACACTCCCTTTGGTCTTTGCGTGCCTGGTGTTAAGAAAGCACACGCGGCTTGTTGAGGAAGCGGCTCCTTCTCGAGAACAGTGACTTGCGGCGGCAGGGACGAGAGGAATGTTTCATTAATGAGAACAAAATTCCTGATGAGCTGACTGACATGCTTCCAAGCACCCTCAGTAACAACAACGAGTTGGGGCTCCAGCTGGCGGATCATGGCCTCGACCATGGCCATATCCTGCGCATCAAGGCACACAAAGGCAGCCACCGGCTTGCATCACAGCTAACATTATGATGGGCGACCACCGACTTTTTTCCAGAACAATGGGGACCAATACGCCTGGACCAACACCAAGATTGACAAGATAGGTGGCAAGTTTTGACACGCTTGCCTCAACCTGTTCGTAGGACAGATCGCCATCCCAGGCATAGATGGCAGGTGCGTGCGGCCGAGCCCGGCATTGCCTCAAAATAAGTTTGTGCAGGCATGCCGAGATTTTGGTGTCAGTCTGGTCCGGCTCCCAATCGGGATTCATGATTTGTTGAAAGTCGTGTTCAGTGAACAAGTCTGCCTGCGAAAGAGGCTGACCTGGCGTGTGAATGATGATTTGCAGTGTGCGCTGAAAGGTATTCATCACATTGTGCAGCTGGTCAGGTGAGAGACAAGCATAACTGATGTCAGCCTGGATCCGGTCGTCGCGAAGGGTTACGCATAGTGACAAGTCACAGTCGTTGTCTGAGGTATTGGATAAAAGAACGGGCTCCCAGCCACTGGTATCGAGCGAATCTGACTCGCTGAGGATGGTATCATAGACATCCTGGCAGGTGACGCAGGTATTAAACAACTGCTGTCCTTGAATACTGAGAGCGTGCTCTATTTCGGTCACGGTGGATACCTCGGTTGATTTGGACTCGCGGGATGTCCTCTCCAACTGCCACAATACATCGAGTACAGTTGACATGGGTGAGAAGTCCACCATGCAAGGAACCATCGTTGCCAGACTTCCCACATAATGCGACATGTCGGGCATTAGGACATCATCTCGCCCAGCATGCTGATAGCCAAAGATGACACGGTCTTCTCCCACATATGTAAGTAGAACAAAGGCCCATGCCAGCTGGATGACAGTAGAGATGTTAATGTGGTTCTCGGAGCAGAATGACGACAGCTGATAGCGGCTGATATCCAAACTGATACCTCGCGATTCAAGGCGCCCTTGGTCTTGGATTGCAAGATGAGGGAAAATGCACGAGGTAACTCCTTCAAGATTGGATTTCCAGACGTCGACGCTGCGTGGGACATCGAGAGATGCAATATGGCGGTTCTGCCGCGGCGGAAGTGAATCACCAAGGACTACTCTTTTCTCCATGTATAGTTGTCTCAGCTGGGCTACCAAGTTGTGAATGGCAGTCAGGTCACACAACGCTTGGCTGCAGTCTACCCTGAGGAAGGTCTTGTTAAGGGAGCGGCTAACCGAGAGTCGATGCCTTGGTTGAGATGGTGATGACTTCATTGGTGGCAGCGTTGATAGAGTCTCCATGGGATCTTTCGAATCGATGAAGAGAATAGCGGGTGAGATCTTCTTCAGAACAACCTGGTCAAAAAGTCCCTTCTCTGTGACGCTGTCCACAAAAATACTTCTCAACACGCTGTGCGTGGAAACCAGTGTTTCCCACGCGGTACACAACCTGGTCTGGTCGACCAAGGATCCATCTTGCGTCATGAGCTCGTAAGTTCGGCTGATGTGGAAACAGTTTGGATTCTAGCTTTGGGCGATAAGAATCTCCTGCTGTGTAGGCTCGACAGAGAAAAAGGTTTCGATAATATCGACAGAGCTGATGCCAACACCGCAGAGTCGCTTGCTTGTGAGTTTTGAGAGGCCCTCATACGAAGTTTCAAGAAGAGGCACGTCAGAAAGTGTGAGCTCCGGCTTCATTGAGCCCAGTCGAGCGATCGCTTCCAAAGTTGACTTTTTGAACTGTTCCATCCACTTCTCGATGCGATCTCTGTGCTGTGAGTTTTCATTATAGCAAAACTCAACCCTGGCACTATGGTCGTCGACTCCTACGGAGACCTCGAACAATGCAATTCGACCAACGGCGGGACCAACGTCCGATGTCAAAGAACGAACTTCGCGATCTGGGGCAGCAATGGGCTCCAAGACCCCATTTTCACGCTGGAGTTGGTTCAGTGTCTCGATGCAGTTGAACATTATCTCGAGAGGTATTGAAGTCTTGGGCGTGTTGTCTGCAGCAAATTTGGACTGGAAGAAGGAGGTGCCATTTCGGGGAACCGCTTTTCGCGTGTCTTTCATTACTTTGACCAGATGAACGATGTCCGAATTGCTATCAACTTGGACGTTAATGGGGCAAAGAGTGGTGAACCAGCCCACGGTCTGTTCGATGTTGAAGTCGCTGTTTCGAGCATCACGGCCATGCTCCTGCTTCCAGATGGTGGGGTTGTTGCGTTCCGGGAAAGTTCGCTGGAAGGACTGGACCAAAGCTGCGAGGAAAACATAGGCGGATTCGGTTCTGAAAACATTGTTGCAAGTTTTCCGGAGCGAGGACGCTGCTGTTTCTGGCAGCGAGAATGTGAGATGTTTTGTGTTGCCGTACAAGTTCGGTTGGTCGTCCAGTTCCCAGAAGCCGAGATTTTCGGGGCCAATTTCGAAGGGTAGGATGGGGTCAATTAATCGTTGGCTATTTTCGTAACTTTGGAAGTCAGTCCAGTAAGTGAACGGCATGGACGGCTCCGAAATCAATGTGCCCTCGCGAAGTAGCTCGTCCAAATCATGTAAGAGAATGTGCCATGACTTCAAATCTGCGACCAGGTACAGCAATTGCTTGTTCTTGGCGTTGCGAATATGCTTGACTGCAAATACCGGACCGTTGAAGATGTTGATGGATCGCTGTGCCTCCTCGACACACGCCAGCAAGTCCTCATCGTCGTCCATGTATTGGTGCTCGAATCTGTATGCCCGATTCGACTCTGGCACGACGACCTGTGCCCATCCCTGACTCGTCAATCGGAATCGAGCTCGAAGCATAGAATGCCTCGAAACCAACACACTGAAGGCGGCTTCTATGTCGGCCAACTCAATATCCGCCCGGATGTGTAAGAGGATACTTTGGCTGAAACGGTAGTCCTGTGCTGTTGCAGCGACCGCCTCAATACTCCGGTTCATCGATGTTCTGAAAAAGAGCTGCTGCATAACCGCAAGAGGAAAGTAGTCCTCTTGCGAATGATCCTCGGGGCCATCGAGTTGCTGTTCCCCAATGTGTCCGCTATAGAAACCATTTTCTGTCAGCGGTTGCACCAGAGAATCTGGTCGCACAGGTCTCAGTGGCGTTTCCCTCCCACTTCGGTCGTCGCTTAAGCCATAACCGCCGCCGCCGCCACCAACGGGAGCGGCTGTCCTTCTATGCTTGAACAATTGCATGCTCATTATTTTCCCCTCCAGTTCCTCACCAAGGTTCTGCACCCATGTCTGCATTTTCCTCGCATCGGGCTCGCCCTCGGCGTTCATCGCCATGGACCGCAGCATCACCCATACATCGGGGCGGCGAGAATCGGAACCCCACTCGGCGACGGCGGTTTTCAGCGTGTGTATCTGCTTCATCCGCTCTCGTGCTCCGAGTCTTCTATTAATGCGATATGGTCATTGTTGGGAGCATGCACGGCTGCCGTGGTGATCAATGCGACGAACTGACCCTCGAACGGACCTGCGCGGGGAGAGACCAGGCACACCTTGCCTACCTTTGAGGTGGACAACAATAGGTTTTCTAATTGTTGTTGCTGGCCATTCGTTTTGGTGTTGGCTTTGCGGGTATGCTGCAGCCTGGGAGGGGAGGCCTGGGTGGTGCTGCTGAGCGGCGAGGGAGGTGGTGAGAGGTCCTCGCTCGACGAGGAGATGATTGCTGCTGCTGCGTCGACTGTCATGGCGGCAAACATGTCCTCATCATAGCTGCTGATTCGAGGACTCGGCTTCGGTGAGGATGTGGGTTTTGTGCCTGACGTGGATGGTGATGCTGTGTTGGATCTGTCCGCCGTTGAATCCGAATCCGATACGGACTCTGAGTCGGACAATTTCAAGAAGGGTGGGACAATGATTGAGCTGCTGGCGCTGGTGCCGACACTGTCAGAAGCAGAGGCAGATGCAGAGCCAGAAGCAGAAATGGCAGAGACTGGTGTTGAGGAGGAGGTGGTGGTGTATGTGTCGTATTGAGACTCTGCGTCGGTGTCGTGTGCGAGACTGAGTTTCCGAGGTGTGTCAACGATCAAGCCAATGGAATTGCGATTCAGATATCCCTGGAGCTCCTGGTGCGAGACACCGAGATCTGCAAATAGATCCGATGCTTTGCTTTCCGTTCGCAGCGATCGCAAGTCGTGAGATATTTGCAGGTCACGGCGGCCGTGCTGAGCCTGTTGTCTGTCGGCAGTGCTTCGTCGACGAGCTGGGTTGAGAGGTGGCGGAACCAATGGCAGCGACAGTGACGTGACCCCATCATCGGGCAGCTGCGAGTGAGCAGCGCCTGCCTTGCCGTCCGCTGCGACCATGATGGGCGAGGCTGCGTGCGTGTGTGCTCAGACGCCTTTTTTTTTTCATCTTTATTTCTTTTGTCCTCCCTCGTTTGTTGGCAGATTGGTGTGAATCTCGTAGGCATGAAAGCCTTTGATGAGGGTATTATTCCGTTCGCTGCCTCATGAGACGTCCTGAATCCTTCGCTTTGCCCGTTCCTGTCTGCTATGTCCTACGGCTGGTCCGGTGCACTATCGTCGCAGTCCGGCCGTCTTTTTTTTCCTCGGATTAACTCACACACGAAAGAGTGCGTCTGTCCCAGGCAGCAGAAAGTTGCCGTCGAAAACGGTATGAAGTTAAAAAAGGCTAATCTGTAAGAAATCACGATGTAAGTGAAAATGTGACAGGACGGGAAACGAGATGCAGAACAGTAGAAAATGATCAAAAATGAGAGCAGAGTGAGAGTGAAAAGGCAACAGGGGCCCGAGAAACACAATATGTATTATTATCAAATCCAAACAATTGACCTAATTGCGATGATCCTTGCACAGATTATCCGTTCAACGCAAGTACATGGCGGCCAGCGGGCAGGCGATTCGAGCCAAAGCAAGCCGTGAGCATGTCGCAAATAAGCACTGCGCCTGGCGGACGCTACGATTCCCTCCACTCTGTCCACTTGGTCATGATCTGGACCAGCCGGGGCTAGCAGACCCCTGGCCCAAGTGCCATGTGTTGGTGTGTAAGATTGGACCCCATCCCGGCTCCTGGAGGCTTTGCATGACGTTTTTGGTGTTGGGGGTTGGCGGTGGGGCAAGCGAGCCGGGACATGCATCGCGAGAAAAGCGAATGAGCCTAATAATGATGGCTAATACAGAGCAGCTGGGACTGATAGTCCAGTCTGCTTCATGTTGCGTGCAGTACGGTTTTACAGTTTTACCAGCAGAATGTAGATAAAGTGTTAGGTACTTGCACCCTGTTAGCCTTGGTGTTGATGTGTTCTTGGCCCATGGCTGTTGGGTTGGCTCTCTTCCCAGCTCGAGCCTCCATCACGCGCCTGCTTTCGTCCCATCGTCCGCGTTATGCTCAGGGCGCCGTCCGGTCGGAAAATGCCTCGCAAGACCATATGCTGTAGTCGTTGTTTGCGCCAAAGGCGTACTTACCGTTCTGTCCCAACATCGCGGTCAGCGCAGCATGAGCCAAACGTGAAGACCAACTTGACCACCTCGGACGCACCGGCGTGCACAACAATTTTTAGGCACGACCCAACCGACCGACCGATCTACAGTTCGCAGTTCGCCGCATGCGTGATGACAGGGCCAGGTTTCACCTGGATTTCCCAATCTGATGACGGTGTAGATGACATGCCCAAACGCAATCGAGATCGCTAGTCAGAATTGCCGTTCAGAGAGATGCGCTTGAGTGACACCGCTGGATGATGGATGACTGTGATATCGGATCCAGTCCGACGACTATTAGACAGATGGGCAAGGGAAACACTGGGCCAAAGAGCTCTGATTGCACTACAGCAACTTTTACACTAAGCAAGCTCATTGTGATTGCCCATCGTTCCATTGTGCGCCGGATGTTGCCATGTCTCGTGCTCCTCTCAGGATTCCACTCCTAGATAATATCTCAGGCAAGCCATAGTAGGGGCGAGATAAGGGCCTGGAACCAGAACGTGTCTTGTTCCCAAGTTTGGATTCACCAAACAATCTATTCACTGTCGCCATCATGCTACTTTCAGTAACCACCCCGCTGGGACAATTTGCCAGACGGGGCAGTACAGTATTATTGACTCCAAATCACCTGCCCGCCGTGGCATGTCTCCGCAGAACGCCAAAAGGCAGCACAGAAAGCAGACATGTTAACATCGACCCACATACAGTACATGCATGCACACAACAGCCAGCTCGAGGGCACACAGCAGCTGGCGTTCCTCGTCCGGGGTAAGCAGCAGCCCGTGATGTCACGCCAATCCCGCCCAGGGCCAGCCCAAGAATCCAAAAATAATCTTGCCATCCGTCTCTCGCCGTCCAATTGGGCCAACCACTGAACCATGCCTGCAAGGCCCGCAGATCCCTGCCTCCCAAACACAGCACTACACCATGTCCGCTTCGGTCTTGGGGCGAGCCAGCCCGCACCATCTGTCCATCTTGCCCCAAAGAATGCCTGGCCTCGAGTAATCCTCCCGAAGCTGGATAGTTGGTGCGCTTTCTCAGCCCTCCGGAGCTGCGCCAAGGGTTTCGCCGACATCATCTTGATAGGGCGGACGCATTTTGTATGGGAACAAAGCTGTTCAATGGCTCGACGGCCGCTCCACTTTCGCAGGTTGGGACCCTGCGGAAATCAGATCAGCTTCTGCTGAGAAGCAGGCATTATGCTAAAGTAATATTTTGATTTTCCCACTGAATGAATGGACCGCAAATGGGATAGCTTAAGTTCCCCGTGCGTTGATATATTTAGAATCCTGCGAGCCGAACAGTCTAGAAACGGGAGAGCAGGAGGATTTACATTGTAGTTTCGAAAGAACATAACGTTTCTGGAAATGTAGCCATGGAAGGGTGCCAATCCAACACGGTTTTGTTCCTCATGCGGTCTTGTTTCCAGCACGTTGCATCCTTTCCATCACCAGACAACCAAAACCGCACGCACAATCCCGTGGGATCACCAACCTGGCTGATTCATCTGCAACTGCGAACACCGTCACTCAATCGGGTATGAGCCGGGTTGGCTGTATGACGTTGATCTGTCTTCTTGTAGGATAATTTTTCAAGTTTTGTCTCTTTTATGATATCTTCGTTTCGATGGCAATCGTCGCTTTGTTTAAGATGACCCGGAGGCATCAGGAGCGATTCGCATGATGACTCAATGAGCTTTGTCAGCTCGCAACATAGACGTCTGACGGTGAAATTGCGGCAGACGTAGCACTTTATACCCAAGTAAACTTTGGAGGGTGTCCTTGCAAATAGTATAGAATTGTAAAGCAGAGAGATTTATTCATTCATTCCAGGAGCCCAATATCACGTTTGTGTCCTTCTCGGCAAGACTTTTCCCGTAATATGCCGGGGCGTATTGTTCTGCGCCAATGTTGCTTCCTAATCGGGTCTTCTTTCATAGTGGTCCTTTTCAATCACAGCGCAGTATGGGTTACAGCCAGGCTTAACACAATGCACTGCAGCAGTGGATCCTCCCATTCCAATTTAAGATTTGGGCACCACCCTTACTCTATCTGAACTGTTGAAGGTTTTGGGCTTGTGCATAGCTTCATGTAGGACTTCTAGATACAAAGGCTGCCTGTGTAGAGATGCTACGCTCATAACATTGACGGGTCCCTCAACGTAAGTGTGACTTCTGAAAGTAGAAGCGTGGATGAGCCTGAACGAGGGCAGCGAGAATAAGGCAGACTTGATTACACCTGTCATGAAGAGGTTGGCAGCGAGCTGTCCAATGTGGGCCTATTATGCTGCTGCGTGATCGGTCAAACAATAATATGCCACTACCAAATTGCACAAAAGGAGAATGCTGACTAGTTTCCTGAAAGAGTTGGGTGTCGCGAGACAGAGATTGGCAACGTGCTGCGGACACCTCTCTGACATCTTCGCATCTAGTATACCTACCTACCTAGGTAGGTACCTATCGAATTTGATATCGGGGACCTCACATTGGGAACTTTGACTTCCTACAACAAGTGCGGGTAGCAATCTGAATCTTCGTCCACTTTCTCCGTGCATGAGGACCAGGACAGATAATTCCCAGAATATTCTTCAGCTCAATGACGACACTACACACCACTGAAGGTTTGTGGTTGCAGACGGGCACCCAAGAGCTCATGACACGCTTGAAGTGGTCCACAAGGGCCTGCTTGAACATATAAAGGCACACGTGCAATATTCCCTGCTCCACGTACTTCTTCCTCTTTCCCATTCTAGCTTCCGTTACAGCACGCAGAGGTCACCAAAGATATGGCGATTGCAGCAGTCGCCAAGTCTTGACAGGATCGTTTCATTTTCAAGCCACGAATGTACATTAAATGTTGTCGCCCAACTCTTCGATCAAACATGTCTTCACACGGGAGCATCAGGAAACCATGATCACTCAATACCATGTGCCATCCTATCTTCATCCTGCGTCTTGTGTATGCGGTCGATGATGCGAATGCCTGAGAAGGTCTGAGACCACCGAGATCTCGGGTGCCTGAAAAGGCCTGGGAACGACGCGATACCTATAAAAAAAAAAAAGGAAGTACAGCCGCTTGGCTGAGTGAGGCCCCCCTTCAGATTAAAGATACTCCTCAAAAAGAACTCGGGAAAACCATGAAAACTCATCATCATCAGGGGGACCTTACCTCTTGTATACCAGTCCTTATGGCTGGTAGATGATGCAAACGCTTGCAAAGATCTGACACTGACACATAGATAGGCCGCGTCGCCGATGAGAAGAATGATGGATGAGCTGAGAATAGGGGAAGGACCTTTCGAAATCGAGTCAAGGGAATGCAAGCTGATGGATGATCAACGAAAGAAAGATGTCATGTCATGGGGAAGACAGTAAAGGATAGTGGCTAAGCTCGTGAAGAGGCTGAATCGACCTTGAGGGCATGAGAAGAAAAAGCCAGAGGAAATGGGGCAGTATAAGAGAACAACGAATGTTTTCAGGAGAGAAAAGAAGATGCTGGACGCAAACCATCTCGAATTTTATAAACAAGCGGGAAGAGAATAAGTCAAACGGCAGCTTACCACAAGTCTCAATCATTTGTGGAAGGATCCCAGGAATACGACAAGAAGGTGCTGGTGTCCTATGGTCAGAAGGGGAGCCGCGAGCTGATGCTTTCACTCAAGCATGATAAGACTACTTCTTTCCTAAGTAACAAGATCGCTTACGATTACTGGCATGTCAATGAAGCAAATAGCTAAAAGCGTATTCTAGTCTCCTGTACTGCCCTACGACCGAATACAAGTATTATTGCTACATGAATTAAAAATAAGTGTACATTACGGGCACAGAGTAAGGTTGGCAGAATGGCGTTCGTAATTCTTTGGTACGAAATACTTGCGCTTGACTGAATTACTGCATCCTATTGTGTCTCACTACCTGGGTACTAGCAAGTGACAACCATCGATGACTACCTACCTCCACCTAAGAGACTCGAGCTTCCTTCCAACTGTTGCCTCCTGCGTTGGCGGCGCACAACCTGCTCGCCGATGTGGAATTTGCAGGGGACTTTCTTAGGCCGACTTGGGGACGATACAAAACTCGTATCCAGAAAGCAGCGCTTGAGACCTCTAGGTACCTTAGGTAGGTATCTAGGTAGGTACTAAATCACCAACTCAGCGCCGTACTATCCATTAAGTTCAACGACACCCTACTCCCTAATTTCTTCCAACTCCAACTCTACTGCTCGCACACATCCAATTCGTAAACTAGCTCCCATTGAATCTTAAAAATGGTAATTTACATATCCACATAATCTAGTCAAGAAAAGAAGAAACAACTTCACCCAACGAACAGACAATCCCATCATATAATTACACGTACTAGTCGCGTTCCCACGACGAATCCCTCATTCAAACATACCCTTCCCGAAAACCTTGCCCATGTAGATATATCTTGTCTTGTCCCATTCGTCCTTCAGTTCATTCTGGTATCAGCACCGGCCCCAACCACAACTTCCTCCTCATCCGGCTCCTCAATGCTAGTCCTACTAGTTGCTTCCTTCACCTCAATCGCCTTGCTTTCTCCTCCCAATCCGGTTTTCTCTGTTGTGAATGAGGAATCGTCTGCCTTTGATCCTTCCTTGTCATCATCCCGAGTTGTCTTGCTCTCGTTTCTTGACCCGAACGGCCACAGGCCGCTCAGTCCTCTGCTGCTCTCCTTGGCAGGGTTAACCGGGAGGGGGCGCAGAACCAAGTTATCTGCACTTGCACCACCGTTGTTCTTCTCATCCTCTGCCATGGCGAAATCTCCAAACTCCTCGTCATCGTCATCAGCCTCGTCGGAATCGTCAGCATTACCTTTGCTGCCAACCATGCTTCTCCACCATGATCCTTGACCCCCATCTTGGGCAACACCAGCGTCTAAATCGTCGTCGTCAATGTCATCATCACCGTCTCTGAATGGATCCACGTCATTGTCTTCGTCGTCATCCCCATCGTGGTGCAGGGTCGCAGAGGACGGCTGAGCAGATTGGTTGTTCTTCTGATGCATTGCCAATCGAGCTGCCAGCTGAAGTCTGGCTCGTGAGGGAGGAATGTTCAGCGGCGGGGGCGGCGGTGGGGGCGGAGGGATTGATGGCGGAATCATCGAGTTCCCGTCGTTGTTGAGAGGATCTGTATAAGACCGGAACTATAAACAGGTTGGTTCTGACATCAGCACACAAAAGGTTCCACCGATCAAAGGTGTGTTCATGACGTATCGAAGCAGATCGGGTCCGCCATGAGATAGCCGCAGCTGCGGACTCGCGTCGCCAGAATAGTCGCCGATATCCACGACCGCAGGCAGGCTGCGTCGTCATGTCTTGTCTTGCTCCTTGCCACGAGTATCTTTCAACAGTCTCTTTCTTGCCGCTCCCCGTTTTTGCATCTTAAACACGTCTTCCCTTTGTTCATCATACATAATTTATGCCAGACATCTAAATCCCCCGTGACATCATATCTTCCAATTCGTATAACATACATCTAAATCTTCATTCCAGCAAGGAGTCGTACAAGATCTTGAAAATTGTAATGCCCGAAGTCCTCAAACAAAACGCCCTTATCCACTGTATTTGATGCTCGAACCTTGCTGGCACTGAAGTCGGCGCTTGCCAGACTTTGATGGCGGAGTTCCCATTCCACATTCTATGAGAAAGATGATTCTCCCGTCACATTCTTGACGTCGTCGTCGCCTGTGTGACTTGCTGGCGACAAACCATTGTCCATGGGTTGATCATGATCGACTCTCGAGGTGAATCGCACAGGCGAGCCCAGAGTTGGACGACTTTCCGCACCCGACTCTCTGGTCTCTGCTTTCAGGGGCTCGGGGGATGTCATGATGGCATCCGCGGAAGGATCCGGACCTGCATGTCCGACTACCTCGGGGGACCCAATGCTTCGATCGTCAAATGAATCACCACTCACCTCGGAATTGACATCTTCCTCCTCGACATCGCCTTCATCTTCTTCGTCGCTACTACTTCCGAAGCCTGACATCAATGTTCCGGCGCTGATAGCGAAGGGCCCGATGCCATTGCTACTGCCCTCATTGAGCTCTATTCCACCATTCAATCCCGCTTCTGCCAGGGCGTTGGATCCCGTTGCGGACGAGTTTCCGAGACCGGACAACCCGACTCCGCCGAGGCCGCTGCCGCCCCCTATGCTTGCACGATGGCCGAGGGCAACCTCGGGGCGAACACCACCTAGAATGGCGTTATCCCGCTCACGCGTCTCAGCGAGAGCACCCTCAACATAGTTGATCCAATCTTGGCTCATCACCTTGTCCAAGACCATTTCGGAGAGCAGCTCAGGGGGATGACGCTCTGTAAACTTGACCACCTCCTCAGCAATCAGGGTCAGATGGCCCATGTATCCCATACGGGTCTTGTTCTTGGCTTGGGATGCGTCGCTAGCTTGTTGACCACTGATTATGGCCGCCGTGATATCGGCCGCCTCGAACAGCGAAACGGCTAATGTGGGGTTATATCCACGGTCCATGGGACCATTGAAGACTTGTTGTACAATATCATAGACCACGTTGTGCAGGAAGTTATTCCAGGGGTATGAGAAGAAGAAAGACTGCTTCCAAGTCAGTTTGGCATCACGGAAAGGAGATTGGGTGTTCTTACCAGGATCGCTGGGACAACGCGATGCTCGACGAATTGCATCTTGAGATAATCTCCAACAACAGGCTCCGAGGGTAACGTCGCCTCTAATTGCGGCTCTTCTTTAGCAATCGGGGAGTCCTCGGGGACGGAGTTTTTAGGCTGAGATTCCGAGTCCGTCGCCTGAACTGCCGCTTGAGCATCGGAAGCTGTAGCATCGGTCCCTTTGGTGGCTTGCTCGGCTGTGGGCGATGCAGCGGCGTTCGAGGATGAAAACAATGGAGCATGCAAGTCTTCGGGGTGGGGCGAGAGACCGCCGTGCTGGGCGTGTTCACGCAACTCGTTCGGGTCCAGTGACGCGCTGGGAAATCTTGGCTCAGGCGCAGTAGCAGTAGACACAGAGAGGCTAGAGCCTTGTTCGGGAGAGTTGGACTTGAGTTGCTCTTCGATTGCCTTGGCGGTGGTATCGAGATCGGCAGCCGGTGCGGTCGTTGCGCTGTCCGAGTCTTTGGGAGCTTCCGATGGGAAGTTGTCTGCAGGCTTCGACTTCGAAGGAGAGAGAGGGGCAACGACAAGATCAGGATCATCGAAGCGCTGCTCATTGATCTTATCGGCACCTACCGACAGACGCGGAGAACTCAATGGCTCGTCAACAAAGTCGTCTTCGTCTTTCTCGAAAAACGAAGGAGGCGCTGCTACGATATCGTCTTCTGCCTTGACGAACTCGTGCGATGTGTCCTCGCTCATCTCCTTGCTTGGCTCAACCTCTTCGAAGCCATCGTCGTCGGCATTGGTCACCTCCAATCGTCGACCCTCTTCATGCGTACCATGTGACATTCGCATGGTCAGGTCTTCGGTACTAGGATCCTCTTCCCTTGCAGGGCGGAGCTTGCCTTCCGTTCGAAGTCGATGACGTTCGGCATCACGAGTCGCTATCAGCTGCTCAGATCCAACTTCATTGAGCAAGCCCATATTGCTGCAGTGCAACAGTTCCGCCATTAACTCGCATGTCTTGAATCGATCGAAGCCAAGAGGTTCTAGTTTCTCGCCAAAAGTAGACTCGAGGCCACCTTTTCGCGACGGTCCCTCCATTATGAGACTCATAAACTTCGGTACATTCTGCGCAAAAAGGCGTAGAAGGTGGCCCAAGTAGATAGGATCTCGACTGGACGGCACAGGGCTGGCCTCGGAACCGACATCAGGGTCGTAGTCTGAATTGTTCTTCCTGATAACCTCAATTACAATGCCGACACCGACGGTGAGCGGATTGCCTCCTCCAAGCATGTAGCCAATGAGTTGTTCAACACACGGTTCTGACACCAGTTGACGAGTAAGTTCGTTCGGGCCGATGCATTGTTGTTCATTCTGAGAGGCATTCGCAGATATCGTGATGATGGCCTTAATGAAATCACCAGCAGCAGTCTGTACAACCCAACTGTGCTTCGGGTCTAGGCAAGAAAGAAGGGTGGGAATGATGTCTTTCGAATATAGCCACTGGAGTGCAGGATGTTGCGTTAGAGCATGAACAAGAATTGACGCAAACTTAACTTTCTGGAGACTATCACATACCTCTACTATGCCTTGACCGCCTTCATTCCTATCCAGTGCGATAATATTGAGAAGTAAGTCCATGATCATGGGGCATTCGACATGTTTGAGAAGCTCAGGGACGACATTGGGGATTGTTCGGAACAGTTCCATCATGTCATCGGTCTTTTTCTCGAACAGGGATTCGTTGACCTTGGTAAAGTAGCTCGCCTGAAGAGGGTCCAAGGGGGCAGGCCGCTCAAGGAATTGCCAGAATCGACGAACAAGGTCCCTGTTCTCGGTCAGGGCTTCATAAATTGACCATGTATCCGAGCTCAAGACCTCGGAAGCAACAAGAGCGTATCGGTTTCGCTTCTTCTCTTGCTCTTCGTCATCATTGTCGGTGACATCAGTGGCCCGAGACGATGCCCGTGGCCGTGAAAAGGGTAACAGGCGATTTTTTCCCCGTGAGTCTTCATCAGTGGGGTCGTCGGGCGTCGCGAAGACTTCGAGTTTCGGTGCGACAACGTATTCCAACAGCTTCTCGAGGATCTTATCCTCGCGGAGGTACTCTATCAGCTTGGAGTTGTGCTGTTTGAGCTCCTGGATCAGGTCGCTCTCGTCCAGGAGTTCCTCGAGGGTAAAGTCGGGCTTATCGAGGATTGTGTCGATGGTGGAGATGTTGGCGTAACCGCCAAATCTCCAAAACATGGCGGCGGTTCTATGTCACGGCGCCGGGCGACGAGCAGCACCGGCGGTCGAGACGGAGAAAGTAGACGAAAATGGGCTCGGCGAGCCGGATCATGTACTAGGATGTAGAACTGGATCGTGGTCGGAGTTGGTTTGGGGCATTCGGCTGAAGCAAGCTGACAAACAACGTCGAGGACCAGGCTTGCAGCGTTGAGGGTGGAGTCGAAGAGCAGAAAGGAGAAGTGCGTCACACAGCCCGGCTGCGCAGTCGGCCAACAATGGTGCGATATGATGCTTCGATGCAGGAGGCAAAATGCGACAATGCGGCAATGATGGAATGAACGACGGGGCTCGTGAGCGGATGCTGCCGACGGTTCAGTGCGCCAACCTTGGTATCCGAGGGCGAGGCTCGATGTTGAGAGCACAGGATGGCTCAGGCCCAGTCCAGTCGTGGGTTTGGGCAAGGCAGGGTGGTGAGGTGGTCGGGCACTACTTGAGCAGGGTTCGGTGGAGGTCAGGCTGGGCTGGGCTCAGTGTTGAGCGTTCAGCGTCTGGTGCAATGCTGACTCCGGTCGGTGCTCGACAGCGGCCCCAGCACGGTTGCCAGGCGTGTAAGTACCAGACAAGACCAGACCAGACCAGACTCAACTGCAACGCTGTCTGTTCTACTGTGCGAGACCCTCCAGTTCCAGCTTTCAGATGTCTAGCCTGGGCCAGTCTGCTCTTGTCCCCCTCGGACCTGGCTTTTGGGCCTAGCTTAGCTCCGAAGGTCGCATTTTGAGCCCCTCATCACAGTGCATGCCATGCTTTTCAATCCCATACAGTGAAACGCCTTGCCATGCCTTGCCATGCCATGTCATGCGCGCCATGCTTGCGGCAGCGATGGATTACCAGGAACAAGAACGGCATCGAAGCCGATGGCCATCTTGTCTTCGTCGGGAGGACATGTTGCTCCCCTAGTCCCAGTCCACGGGATAATCACTCAGTATTGAATGCAGCTTCAAGGAGATCAAAGGCCGCAACAGGTTTGGTGTACCGACACGGTGAGCCGCTCTGGGGGTCCGAAAATCAAATGACAACTATCAACGTTCTCTTGTTATTTCTTTTCTCTTCTCTTCTTTGCACCAGCAGCCTACTTGCACCGCAAATGGTCCAGGTGATGAATCCAGGACAAAAT
Source organism: Periglandula ipomoeae IasaF13 (assembly GCA_000222875.2). Taxonomy (NCBI): domain Eukaryota; kingdom Fungi; phylum Ascomycota; class Sordariomycetes; order Hypocreales; family Clavicipitaceae; genus Periglandula; species Periglandula ipomoeae. The sequence goes on from AFRD01000099.1 coordinate 53,717, forward strand.
ACTCTAGACAGAGTGAGGCTTTCTATATCTCGATAGCGGATTGATCCTGCTGGGTCATAGGGCGGGTTCCATTCTGCCCTTGCCCTCTACCGGATGGGTCCTCAGGAAACCATGCATGTGTCTGATGCCCCTTGTCCATCCTCTCTGACCCTGGCCAAAGAAACGGCTCTGGCAGACAAACAAGCTTTCGCGCTTATGTGCTCCGCAATTTTATGTGGTCCATCACAAGTCGACCTTGTTGTCACGCCTGAGGAATCTCTGAAATCGAAATATTCGTCGTTGTTCACGCTGGCTGCGTGCATGACCAAGGCATGCTTTTGGGTTTGTGCAACAAATGTTTGAGTTGGCTCGGCCGTCAATCCCGGTCTGCCACGTTTCTCATTCGGCTCCCCGCATCTCCACGGACCATGAGCCCCCAAGCACTGGCCATGCCGAGACTGCACCAGAGTGTTTGGTAGAAAAGGGTACTAATGAGACGACTGTCAGGTTGGTCGCTACATCGGGGTTGACAATAGGCTGTCTCACTCTTGACGCGCAGCCTTGTTTCGGATGATAGATTTGTCAAGACACCAATTCTCTTTGTTGGTAGACAGCTATTGTTCCCGGTTCCGCGGCCAAATCGTGTTAAACCGTCTCGAATAACGCACGACGTTATAGCGAATAGAATGATACAGATCCAGCAAAGCCATGCTATCCTTATAGAAAGATGGACGCATGAACGCCCGAGGTATTGGTATTCATGAAGCCCTGTTATACAATGTTCATTATCTGCAGCCCCTTGTCCAATTCTACCTTCACACCGTTTGAACCAGCCATTTCCTTGAGCAATACACCTCGCCACCACGTATACCATTCCGCAACTTCTTGTAGATCTGCCTCCGCCAGTGCCAGCCATTCTCGAAGCTTTTCATACCACATTGGGAAGACATTCTGCACCAGCACCTCGGCGATGATGCCGTCGCCCAGTATCCGATTCCATTTCATGACACCGATGAGAATGGGCAGGTAAGGTTCTTGATCGGCAGGGTCGACCCGGAAGTTGTTTCGCAGATATCGATCCATGGAGGGCAAAACGTGAGACATGATGAGAGGTCGCCATTGGCTGCCCAGAATCTCTTCCCATTGTTTAAAGCCAGGAACTATTCCGCGTTCGAACTCCCAGACGTCGATCAGTTGTCGGAACTTCCTCTTGACATCTGACACCAGGCCGGTGCCTTTGGGGTCCAAATGATACGGCGGCAGGTGTTGTAGCCAGGGAAATAGCCAGGTGTGTGGCAGATGGTGGCTTTGGCGTTTCTTCTTCGGGTTCCAGTCCGAAACCGCCGCCTCCAGCTTTCGCGCGACGTGATCCATGACCTGAACTCGCACAAACGGAGGAAGCAAATCATTCCAGCTCTCCACAATGTCCAAGACAGGACTCGGCGTCAGAAGGTCCCATTCCCGCACAGCGACGACGACCTTTGGAAGCCAAATCTTATACATCATACTTTCGTATGGTGTCGTCGCTTTTTGGTGTCTTCGGTAAACCCCGTCTAGATTAGTATCGTTGGAGTGCCACTTGTTCACTGTTCGTACCTCATTTTCTGATGTCATCAGTAAACGAGATAGTCCTTTCAGCTCCGAGGTGAATTTTGACGGCTCCTCAAGAGGATTCCATCCTGCAGCTTTCAGAAAAGGATGGATGGCAGCCACAGCGAGCGCGGCAATTTCCGAGCTCGCGATATTGATCTCCGCAGCCTTCTGTAAGCATGTGAGGACTTGGCTCAAATCAGCTTCACTAGTAAGATCTTGCGTAGCCATGCTGGAAAAGGCATGCAGCCTCTCAAAATCGGAACGCAGGTTTTCCATCTCGCGCTCGCTCTCCTTAAGTTGCAGCTCTATCCAGGCCTTTCTTTCCTCCAAGTTTCTCCATTCCTCAGAGAATGCCTGTAGATCAGCTTGAGCCCTCTTTACCAACTTCCGTGCCTCAATGAGCTCTGGAGAATCTGATACACCAAAAGTCGGTGTCATGATCCCGCTTGTCGAAGTAAGCATCTTGCTCCCTGGCCCTGTCATGTCCAAAATAGGTGCAAATGCATCAGGTATGTGTAAGCCTGGTGCAGAGGCTTTCAATTCTTCGGCTGTTAGATACTTCGTTTTTTGCCGTCGGGGTGTGCTGGCGCCGCTGCCAGCTGCACCACCAAGTGTTTTCTTTTTTGCTCTCTTCCGTTTCTTTTCCTCTTCGTCCGAGTCGATGACTTTTTCCCCGCGCAGTTCAGCTTGCCTCTTCTCTTCTCGGCGCTCTTGTTCAGACTTCTCCTTGACGGCTCCGAGGCCAATGCCCTGTGGACGCAAATTCGCTTCAATGATGATATTTCTTCCTTGCCCTTCTTTACCAAGTCCTTTGCCCTCCACGTAGCCCATCTTTGCCATCATTCGTGCGCCAAATCCTTTGGCATTGACCTTTCCTTTCGTTGTGAAAGTGCTTGGTTGTGGCTTACTTTGCGAGGTTGCCTGACCATTGTCGGGCACGCGCAAAACTGGTTCTCTTGCAGATGACGGTACGAATCCCATTCCGAGGAAACTCTTCCCATCGGATTTGGGCTTCACATTTGGGGTCTCGGTGTCTTCTTTGTCGTCCTTCCCATTCTGGTCAGATTTGACAAACGAGGGCCCAAGCCCTCGACCAAAACCCAGGCCAACTCCAGCAGAAGCCTCGTCGCTTTCATCGTCCTCATCTTCGCCCTCATCCTGGCTCACGCTACCGTTCCCCAGGACGGGCCGATTATCGCTTTGATCCATGTCGTTATCCGAGTCGTTCGATTTTGTGGCCGTCGATACGAACGTCATGCCCTTGTTTCGTAATGTCTTTCGCTTCCATTTTGATGCGGGACCGTCGTCCTCGCTGTCGGATCCGAAAATTCCCAGCGCAGCTTTCTCTTTATTATTCCTCCCAACCCGTCGCTTTTTTCTAGGGTTGAAGTCTCCGAAGTCATTATCGTCGAGCTCTGCGCCGGGTATTTGGTAGTCGTCCTCATCCTCGGATGCTGATGATGAGAAGTCTGCCGCTGACACTTTGCTCAGGTGGGACGAGTCTAATGAATATCCGCCGTTATTATTCATCGTGGACGAGCTGGATTAAGCTCCAGAAGCTACAACGACCGCGTGGCAACTTCCTTCATTTTTCAGAATCGTGTAGACGATTACTGAAGGCCGTGACCACCTTGTCCAGGCACCGAAGCTCGATGGTTCTTATCGGCACGTGACCTGACGACACTCTGATCTTCGCGCAACCTTTGCATAGCCAGAATTTTATATGTAACAAGTTTCGACCCGCCGATGCGAAAACAGAAGAAAAAACAATCACATAGGTCTTGGCTCGCTTTTTTTTTTTTTTGAAGGTGAGAGATAGCTGTGTCAAAACTGTTGCAAATTCGACCAGTTATCGAGGGCCCTCTGTTTGATTCAGGTCCAAGCCTTCCCTGTCAACATCCAGCCACAAGGATCTTGTGAATAAACTGTTTAACGCCTCGGACATCAATGTGTCACATACGTCTTAGGCCCCAGTGTACGGTGTTTTGATTAAACGTACTTGCGAGGTATAATTCCGACGTAGATATTAATCAACCTGCTGCAGCACTTCGCTGTTCAAATGAACATTGCTAGACGCGGTGTCATTGGTTCGTGTTAATGACTTGCAAAGTGGGCTGTATGGAACGCGTTGTCGTTTCTGGAGCAATGAAAACGAAGCCACCAGTAAACAATGGTCACCTTACGCATCAAATATAGCTACACCCATGACACGGGAATCATCTCGATGCAAACACCAGTAGAAAAACCTGTCCAAAAGCACATGCCATCAAGATACACGATCGGCATGGAGAAGTCTTACATAGATTTTTTTCTTTGTTTGGAGAAATTTGGAAATAGATAAGAACAAAAAAAAAAAAAACGATGGAGCATAGGGTAGCCCGTTCATTAACTGCGTGTCTAATTAGTACCCAGCGCCACGCAGGTCTCTAGTCCAGGCACAGCGCACGCATGTTTAGGGAAGATTGGGCTGTGATTGGCTCCGCTCGGGCACAGCACGCGCAAAGGCCAGTGGCTGCTTGGCAGGTCTTCCACTGCTTGTGCTTGTCGCTCAGGGGGCGATTCAATGTTGTCCACCGCCATCTGGACGTTTAGGTGCGGCACCCGATCAGGCAGGGACTGAAGCCCCGCCAAGTGACCAGCAACCAGAGACAGTCTACCGAGTACATCCATCTGATCTAGTCCCCTTCCCGGCTCTGGGAATATCGTCCCTTTAACTTTCCACAACTTCATTCTCCCCTGGCGAACCATAGACGCTCAAGTCTTCATTCCAGGTTGAAGGTACGTCTCGGAGCCTGCGATCTGTCACGCTCTTTTGTCCTATGCACTTGCGCGAGACTCGGTTCAAAGGCCTGAGCAAAGTGACTGCCCTCCGTTTGTTGTTCTGGTCCCTTTCGACTGCCCCCGCGTGGCACCAAGCATGATATGCTGCCAGGCGCAAACCATTCTCGGCTCTCCTTTCTCTTGACTAACCTTTTCTTGGAGAAGGACACTTCGATCCGACCATCTCGCTTGCAATCTCGTTGTCCCAGGGTACGACTTCGATTTTCGGCCCATACATCCCGCGACGCTCTATCTTCGTCCACTCGCTCCCAGACCCGTTCTCTTTGCCGGTACGTCCCCAACTTTCATTGCGAAACTTTGAAACTCTGGCATGTGCTTGGGTCATGTCAAGAACATGTTATGTTGCTGTGATATACGTGAACATGGAAGGAAAGTCTCATCACCGTGGCATACATAGACTGATCTCGAAATTAGTCCACTTCGTCAAGCCCGATCCTCATCTTCCCAGCTCAGCCTCTCCCCCACGCCTCCGCCTCGACCAGGCAGCACGCATCATGGCGGACCAAGAAGAGGATTTTAGCTCCTTACCCTTGCCTGATCGATTTACTCATAAGGTTGTTATGATCGAAATCCTCTCAATCTGAGTTGAGCTAACCGCTCTCTGGGCAGATTTGGAAAGTCAGAAAGGCGGCGTACGAGGATGCTGCTAAGCAATTTTCCGTATCTCCCGATGAATCAGATCCTTGCTTCCGCCCTTTTCTCAACGACCCAAATCTCTGGAAATCAGCAGTGACTGATTCCAATGTCGCTGCGCAACAAGAAGGCATCATCGCCCTTTGCGCATTTCTGAAGTATGGCGGACGCAACTGTGCGCTAAGGACTCGCGGATCAACCATCACACCGATGGTTGAGAAGTGCTTGTCATCCACCAGAGCAGCCACAAAACAAAATGCGCAGGAAGTCTTACTTCTCTATATCGAACTCGACGTTGCCGGCCCGGTAGTGGAGGATGTCTTGCCTGGACTGTCCAACAAAGTCCCCAAGAATGTTGCGGCAACCTTGAATGCGCTTACTGCTATATTTCACAATTATGGCTGCAAGATCGTGGACCCTAAGCCCGTACTCAAAGCCTTACCAAAAGTCTTCGGTGCCGCTGACAAGAACGTGCGTGCCGAGGCAACGAATCTCACCGTTGAACTGTATAGGTGGTTGCGCGAGGCTATGAAACCGATGTTTTGGAGCGAATTGAAACCCACGCAACAAACAGACTTGGAGGCGCAATTCGAGAAAATCAAGGCTGAGCCGCCGCCAAAACAAGAGCGTTTGCTCCGGTCACAACAAGCAGCAGCTGAGTCGGCGCCAGCGGGTGGCGACGAGTATGATGAAGGTGAAGGTGAAGAAGACGAAGCCGCCGAAGTGGATGCATTTTCACTCGCCGAACCGGAAGACATTACCAAGAAGATACCTGCCAACTTTTCCGACATGTTAGCCTCCTCAAAATGGAAAGACCGCAAAGAGGCAGTGGATGCGTTATACCTGGCTCTCAACGTCCCCCGAATTAAGGACAGTGATTTTAATGAGGTGAACAGAGGACTGGCCAAGTGCATGAAGGATGCAAATGTTGCTGTTGTAACACAAGCGGCGCAGTGTATCCAACAGTTGGCGCTCGGGTTGCGCCAACATTATGGCAAGTATCGTGGAGTTGTCATGCAGCCAATTATGGATCGGTTAAAGGAAAAGAAGGCATCAGTTTCAGACGCGCTTGGCGCGGCCTTGGATGCAGTCTTCGCGTCGACAAGCCTCACTGACTGCCTCGAAGACATCATCGCCTATTTAAGCAACAAGAACCCTCAGGTCAAAGAGGGCACAATGAAGTTCCTCATTCGATGTTTGCGCACGACTAAGACGGTTCCTGCGAAACCCGAGATTGCAACTATCTGCGAAGCAGGAAAAAAATTGCTCTCGGAGTCCAGCCCGGTTCTCCGAGACGGTGGTGCTGAGATCTTGGGCACAGTAATGAAGATAATCGGTGAACGAGCTATGACTCCTTATCTCGACGGCCTGGATGACATTCGCAAGACAAAGGCCAAGGAATTTTTCGAAACTGCTGAGGTAAAAGCCAAAGAAAAGCCAAAGCCCGCGCCAGCTGCAAGGGCGCCTCCTCCCTCAGCAAAGAAACCGCTTGGCACAAAGAAACCGGCCGCAAAGAAAGCAGCTCCTCCGGTGATGCCTGCGGAGACCAGTTCTGCTCCGCCAGCTGCCAAGCCAGCTGCCTCCGGAAGCAAACTCGGCGCTTTAAAACCCTCTGGCCTAGGCGGTTTGAAAGTTCCCCAAAAGCGCACAATTGGCGGATCTGAAACAGCTTCGCCACGCCGACCTGCAGCAGGACCGCCTGTTATGCCCGCTGATGACGAGCCCGCAGCACCGGTGCCGCAGCCTCGACTTGGTTTGTCCCGGGGTCTGGCCGGACGAGCTTTAACCAAGCCTTCCGCCGGGCCCGTCATGCCAGCCGCAGACTCCCCGCCCCCTTCGAGTGGTCTTACAGCAGTTGAACGGGCGGAATTGGAAGAGCTACGAGCAGCCAACGAGCGCCTTTCACGGCAAGTAGATGACATGCGACAAGAGCGAAATAAATTCATGTCCGAGATCCAAGAGCTGAAGAATCAAAACGCGGGACTCATTGAAGACCATACAAGGGATGTCCTCAGCATCAAAGCCAAGGAGACCCAACTTGTGCGAGCTCGGAGCGATGCTGAGGCAACGGAGCAGGTGAACGAGCGTTTAAGAAGGGAGCTAGATCGCCTGAAGAGAGCACTGAGCCGCGCCGAAGGGCTTGGTGCCTCGCCAGGGGTGGGCAGTCCAGGTATGTGTTGCTTTGCAAGCTGTTGTCGAAGAATATTGTAGATCTGACTCTGGGTAACCAGTAACGTCGCCCTTCCATGATGATGTAGGCATTTTCCGCGACTCTGGAGCTGCTTCAGCCAACCGTCACAGAATGAGCTTCACTAGCACCATGTCAGAAGAGAAGGAAAACGGAGAGCTAGCATATCCTAGGAGTAAGCTCAGCCCAGAACTTCGTCATAACGGCAGCGGACCATCGTCTGGGCGTGGTTCTCCCGCCAGAGGCTTCCGTTCTGCTGCGATCCCGTCATACGACAACACGGAGTCAAATGGACCAACCACGAGGGAACGACCCGTTTCGGCGTTACCGCAACCTACAGGCGGCGCCGGGGTCGAAAGCTGGAGACGTGCCGCCGAGGTGACTAGCCAGCTCAAAGCTCGTATCGAACAAATGAAGGTATGTGTCCATCTCGGTATCCTGCATCTACGTTCTTCTCTGACATGCAAAAAAGGCAAAACAAGGGTTTGCTCGTCCTTGAGTCGACAATGGCAGAAGGACATGACGTGCTACTCATCGTACCTTCACTGCAACCGAACGTTGGAATGTAAGGGATGGCATTGTAGGGTCTGCCTTGTTCATTGGTCCCCACAGTACTTGGTACGGTAATTGTGCATTTTGATGGCGTTAGATGGCATACCCCAGTCTTTATTATGGTCAACAGCTGTTTAGACGGCGGATTCACGTGGCGGCTGTGGTCGTTGTTTAATATTGGGACGAGTGAAAAGACTAATGAAATTGATGCGATTGAACGAACTATGGATTCGCAACCCAGGATCGGGTCATGTCTATTCTGCGGGTAAACACAGTTGCATTATAGTCTTCCTTCCAGCTCAACAGTGGTCGCCTATGTAAGTGACATGAGGAAAGAAGAGTGCGTTCATCATGTGCGAAACCAACTCAAAACTGAGATTTTATAGCGTTAATGGCAGTCATCGAATCTTGGCGTTACATACGTCAAGTGACGATATGCCATCATAAGATTAAGCATCAGAATTTCGCAGCTGGCCAGGTGCTATCCAGGCGTGCGTTTCGACCGAGAAACCAAACAGGGCAGTTCTCAAAGTGGAAGTTCAATCTAGGTACCTAATTAGCGTGTGGTAGTCAGGAACGGCGACGACGCGGGATGATGACGTAATTCTGCGCGCATAAAAAGCTAGACATTTTAACAACCAAACCGCCCCCCCCTTCGTTACACTTGCCTAATCCTCGATTGCGGGGCAAGCGAGCAAACCCATTTCGTTCCATGAGATAAGCCAAATACTTTTTGTTTTCATTAGAACTACATCGTACAAGGGTGTTTGGTTGCTAGAGAAGTTTTGAAAGCGTCTTGTTGGATTGACCCAAACGGTGTTGGCAGGGGACCGGCATTGACCTCTTGGCCTGGTGATTACGTGAAGGTGACGCTGAGGGTGACACAGCACAGGGTGGGAGAGGAACTCCGGCCGGCTTACAAGCCCTCCATGATTACCCTCAGCATGTTTGTTGTATTGCACAGAATAGCAATGGCAATGGAAATTGGATTTGACATGGACATTTCAGACACTGGCAAAGTAACACGGATGTTCTCTGATCTGGCAGGTTATGATTGGCATGTGAAGTCGATTTGCTGGCACCGTGCAGATGTTGTGTTCCATTGGCAGGGGAGCTTTCAGTGGAGTGGGGATCTAGGAAACTGCCAACGGATTGATCGTTTGCATGTTGAACAGACAGACCAGCACAGATGGCGCAACGTTCGACTGCCTGCGTTCTATTTGCTCCAGCTTACGCCTGCGGTCACCGGCCTGTAAATTTTTGTCCTTGTTACTTCGGACACGTCCGTGTATCAGCAAGCTGAGGCGCGCATTGACGAAGATAACTTTGATCGAGGGCAGCTCAGAGAGCTCCGGCCCAAACCAGCCTAAAGCCCCCAGTTGGCTCCAATAGACCCCCTGCCTCCCTGCGAAGCTACTGGCGCCGGTCGCAACTGCCCACTTTCCCCTACGTCACGGCTCCCACCCACAACAAGGTGCCTGAGCACTCGATTCGCTCGTCGCTGCCTACTATACTATGCCCAGATTCCTGGACCTGCTCCAAGCCAAAACCTACCTGAGCTTACTTACCGGCATCGTGACAGCTGGCCGTTTACTGCTCATCATCGACCCCTACGCCCTCGTGTATTAATTAGGTCTTCACTCCCACAGCCGCACGTTGCGTTACAACATCCCTTGTTCTCGTCCGCCTTTGGCCAAAACTCGGCCCTCCCATCTCCAACGAGCCGAGAACCCCTCACATACGTTGCGGCAACCGACAGTGTCAGCCCGATCGGCAGACGTTGACCCGACCGATTCTTTGGCACAGTCGACGCGATCAGCTGAAAGAGCCGAGACCACGACACAAATCACAATAAATTCGAGCCTCCCCATGTTGTCGACGTAGACACTGGCAGCTGTTAGCACCGTCTTGGCTTCCCCTGCCAGGGTTACGGCATCAACACCGCCGCCATGTTAGAGGGACTTGTGGCTGGTCTACTGAACCGCTTCTTGGGCATGTATGTCAAGAATTTCGACCCAACGCAGCTCAAGGTCGGTATTTGGTCCGGTGACGTCAAGCTTCGTAACCTTCAACTCCGCCGCGAGGCCCTGGACCAACTGAAGCTTCCTATCAACGTGGTGGAAGGCCATCTGGGCGAGCTCACACTGGTCATCCCCTGGTCCGACCTACGTGGCGCTCCAGTCAAGGTCTTCATCGAAGATGTTTTCCTCCTTGCCAGTCCCAAAGAGGAGGTCGAGTACGACGAAGAGGAGGAGGAGCGCAGGAGACAGCGCCTCAAGATGGAGAAGCTTGATAGCGCTGAGCTGCTGAAGGAGAAGAACCGGGAAGGAATGAGCCAAGAAGAGCAGAAGAAGAACCAGAGCTTCACCCAAAGTCTGGTTACCAAGGTTGTTGACAATCTACAGGTGACCGTCAAGAATATTCATATTCGGTATGAAGACTCAATATCTGCGCCTGGCCATCCATTCGCCCTCGGTGTCACTCTGCAAGAGTTCAGTGCCGTCAGTACCGACGGTCAATGGAAGCCTACATTCATACAGGACTCGAACACCAGGACACATAAATTGGCAACCCTGGGCGCTTTATCCGTGTATTGGAACACGGATTCAGAGCTGTTCGGAACTGGACGCGAGGCATCTTCTCCTCTTAAGGAGCCCATCTCGCACGACGAGATGGTGGAGAAGTTCAAAGGCATGTTGGGCAAAGCCAACGCCTTCACCTCCAATCATCAGTATATCCTGCGCCCAGTGAACGGCCAAGCAAAGATCGAGCTAGACAAGTCTGGAGATCTCCATGCACCTAAATTCAAGGCAAACCTCCTCTTCGAGGAAATCGGTCTCGTCCTTGATGACGATCAATATCGCGACGCGTTGATGATGGTCGATTTATTCCACTATTTTATCAGACATCAGGAATATAAGGCTTTGAAACCGAAGGAAAGCCGTCCCAAGGAAGACCCTCGCGCCTGGCTGCTTTTCGCCGGTAATGCTGTTCTGAACAAGATTCATGAAAAGAACCGCAAGTGGTCCTGGGACTACTTTCGCGAGCGGCGAGATGACCGACAACGATATATCGAGCTTTTCAAGAAGAAGAAACAACAACAGCAGCTTACCCCTGAGGAGAGTGATGACCTCACAAAACTAGAATGGAAATTGGATTACGAAGATCTACGGTTCTGGCGTTCTTTGGCGCGAAATCAGTTGAAGAAAGAAAATGCTGAAGCTCTCAAGAAACAGCCGCAACAGCAGGAGCAACAGGGCTGGTTAGCCTGGATGTGGGGTTCGAAGCCTCAAGGAACCATCAAGGAGAATGAAGAGAATACCCAAATGACTGAAGAGCAGCGCAAGGAGCTGTATGATATGATTGATTGGGACGAAAAGACAGCTATTGCCGAAGAAGTGGATGTTCCAAGAGAGGCTGTCAAGTTGTGTCTCGAGGCGTCTCTCAGCACAGGAAGCTTTACTTTGAAAAAGAGCCCCCACGACAACCCGGCCGATCTTCTGAGCCTGCATTTTGACGTCTTTAAAGCCAAGGCCCTCAAGAGGACTGATTCTATTCTGGCCAATGTCAGCCTTGGAGGCCTACGGGTCAATGATGGCACCACGCCTGACAGTTTGTACCCCGAGATTGTCCGTGTCAAGGACGCTCCTGAGACCCGTAAACGGAAAAGCCTATCCCTGAAGGAACTTGAGAGTGACAACGAGGAGCCGTTCTTCCAGTTCGAAATCGAGCAGAATCCATTAGAGCGAGAAGGAGATTTCGCCCTCGTCGGAAAGTTGAAACCCCTGGAGATTGTCTGGAATCCCAATTTTGTCGTTGGTCTCGTCGAGTTTTTTCGCCCACCAGAGAGACACATGGAGTCTATCACGGCGCTTATGGAAAGTGCAGGTGCAACTGTTGAAGGCCTCAGAGAGCAGACTCGCGCTGGTCTGGAGTTTGCTCTGGAAGAACACAAGACCGTGAATGCTCAACTGGACCTCCAGGCGCCGCTCATCATTGTACCGGTGAGCATCACCTCAGAAAAGTCGACTTGCTTAATTGTGGATGCAGGTCATATACATGTCAACAGCGAGCTTGTCGACAACAAAACCATCAAGGAAATCCAATCGAAACAGCGACAGGCCTACAGCGAAGCTGATCATAAACGCCTAGAGTCGGCCATGTATGACAAGTTCTTGGTAAAACTTACATCGACACAAGTACTTATCGGGCCGTCCATCGAGGAGACGAAAAAACAGCTTGCCAAGAAGAGCGCGGACTCTCAATTACATGTGGTTGAGCAGATCAATGTCGACTTTGTCGTCGAGACATCGATTTTACTCAAAGCATCAAATCTCACCAAATTGCGCGTTTCTGGCCATCTGCCTATGTTGCATGCTACCGTGTCCGACTCGAAATACAAGAATCTCATGAAAGTCATTGACGTTGCAATTCCGAAGCTCGGTCAAAACAAAGGTCCTGAATCATCTACAGTGGACATCCCGACACAGCCCACACGCCCGCGGTTGATGAGTGCTAATTCGACTCGATCACGGCGAAAGTCTCAAAGTGACCGCCAGTCTTCCGCGTTTCCTTTCATGCAACCTCAAACTGCAGTCGTTCTCGAAGATTTCGACGACGATGACGATGACGACTTCGAGGATGCTACCGATGGGGGCAACTTGCAACATCTCAAGCTTCAGCAGAAGAGCTTTGAGTTCAAGTTCAAAGTGGACACACTAAAAGGATCACTGTACAAAAGCGACCCTGATCAAATCAAACCGGATACCCTGCTTGTCGAACTGGTAGCTGAGCGGTTTGATCTGGCCTTTTATACCAGGACGTACGACATGGCTGCCGAAGTGTCCTTGGGCTCCGTGACGGTCGATGACTTTGTGGAGAACCCATCCGGAGAGTTCAAATCGATTGTATCATCCGGGGATAGCGAGGATTTGAAGGCCGGCAGGAGCCTCGTTCACGTTGAATTTAAGAAGATCAACAGGCAGTCACCTGAATTCATGCCAGTCTACGAGGGTGTCGAAACCAACATCACTGCAGTCGTTTCAACTATCAATCTTGTCGTAACTCGTAAGACGCTGTTGACTTTGTTGGACTTCATTCTGATCACCTTCACTGGGGGTAACAACGATCAAAATGCCCAAACACCAGCCATTGATGTGGTGGATTCCGAGACTGATAAAGATGCCGATCAAAGTTTGGTCCAGACAACGACGCCCGCCGACAATGCGGCATCTATTCGCGTCAAGGTCGACTTGAAAGCCATCCGTTTGATCCTCAACAACGATGGAATAAGGTTGGCTACCTTATCATTCAACCATGGCGATGCCGGCATATTTATCAACGGCAAGACCATGCGCATTTCTGCCAAGCTGGGTGATCTTTCTCTCGTTGATGTCAACCTTGGTGTTTCGGCCGATTCAAACTTGCGGAAGCTTGTCACGATTCAAGGTGATGATCTCGCTGATTTCCGATATGAGACCTTTGACTCTGGGAACAAGAAAGCCTATCCAGGCTATGATAGCTCAATTTTCCTTCGAGCTGGGTCAGTCAAGGTAAATTTTGTCGAGGAGCCGTTCCGCAAGATAATTGACTTTCTCGTCAAATTTGGCAAAATGCAAGCATTATACAACGCCGCTAGGCAAGCTGCTGTGACTCGCGCCAACCAAATCCAGCAGAGTCCTAGCAAGATCAAATTTGATGTCGTAATCAAGACGCTAATCATTGTCTTCCCCCGTCTCTTTGTCTCGGACCAACATCAAGCAGACGTGATTACCGCATACTTGGGAGAAATCTACGCTCAAAACAAGTTTGTGCCACTGGATGACAGCGAGAAGTCGGACATCGCGATGAAGATTCAGGCTGGTATCAGGAATGTGAGGCTTACCTCAGACTTCCACTACTCGGACGATCGATCCGAAGAGCTAGAGATGATTGATCACGTTGACTTGGGGTTCAACATCACCTATGCTGAACACAAGGAAGGGGTAAAGCGGCCAGACACAGAAGTCGAGGGCTCTCTGTCGGATATCAAACTCCGTCTTACCCAATACCAACTCAAGTCCTTGTTGGAAATATCCAAGTCTGTTCCTGCCGCCTTCGCAGGGGAAGGGGATGATTCTGATGAAGAAGCTGCCAAAATGGTGGATGAGGGTACTCTGCAACGCGCTAGAGCACAGCCCGAAACTGACGAGCATGATGGTGATCAGAAATTGGTGGATCTTTCGCCAGAGCTTAGCTCTCTGCAGGATGCGTGGACAAAGCTCGATCTCGTGTTCCGAGCCAACACGGTTGGGTTAGAACTCATCATGGCGGAGGAGGACGAGCCCGTTGGCGACCTCGCAAAATCCAGCCTGTCGAAATTCTCACTTGATGAAACCAGGTTGAAAACAAGGTTGCTGTCCGATGGCTCGTTAGAGGCTGAACTCCTGATTCAATCTTTCACAGTTCACGATAGCCGACCCAGAGAAACCAACAAATTCAAACGAATTATGACGTCTTCCAACAAGGAGGCGCAGCAATTAATGGCAAGCATCACCATGTCCGGGGGTAAAGAGAGGAGCTTAATTGCTATGGCTACCATCGATAGCCCGCGAATCATCTTTGCCCTTGACTACCTATTCACCATTCAACGATTTATCACCGAGGGCCTCGCTGTGGATGACACCAGCCCAATGGACGATGAGAGTATTGGGGAGACCATTGATGAATCTGACAGCGATTCTATGCAAGTCACGTACACCAACGCCTCCCGCTCCGAGAGGCAACGATCCCAAGTCTCACGACAGCGCAGTCGGGGCGCATCCCCTAAGCCGGTGAAACAAGGGGATGACACGACAATGTCTATGGCGTTCCGTGTCAACCTTGTAGATGCCCAAGTCATACTTATCGCGAACCCCTTAGTGACGAACTCAGAAGCTGTCGTCCTTAACATAAGACAGATGCTACTTTCGAAACAACACGCCCTGACCTTCCAGATCTCAGAAATTGGCATGTATCTGTGTCGCATGGACAAATTTGAAACATCACGCCTCCGCATCATCGACGACTTCTCGATACAGCTGAACATGGACAGCTCTCAAGTTGGTGTCACGAGCATTCATGTCGACGTAGAACCACTGATTCTCCGACTATCGCTTCGAGATATTCTGCTCGTTCTTCAAATTGTCAGCAGAGCAGGTGAGCTATCTGGGAACGAAACCAAAGTTCCCGAAGAGACGGCCGCAGAACAAAAGGCCAGACAGTTGCGCAATGCAGGCCTGAAGTACAAGTCTGCCAGCGGTCGCGGCCTGTCGACAATTGCCAAGACAAGAGGCACAAAGACCATTGCTGGAAAGTCTATCAAGCCACCGCCCAGACCTGTCAATACTCCAGCGCCCAACCATGAGGAACTGTCGGCCACGGTAGAAGGCGTACGAATTGTTCTTATCGGCGATCTGCATGAATTGCCCATCCTTGATATCGGCATCAAGAACTTCACTGCCACCGCTGAGAATTGGTCGTCAAATCTGAAGGCTGAGTCCGCGATCGACATGTATTCGAGCGTTTACAACTTTTCCAAGTCAAGCTGGGAGCCGTTATTGGAGCCTTGGCAGGTTGGCCTGGGCGTGGCCAAAGATCCGTCGTCCGGGCTAATATCAGTGGACGTGGCTTCAAAGAAGACATTTGACATCACAATCACAACATCCTCCATCGCGTTGGCATCGAAATCGTTGACCTTTTTAACAACGGAACAAAATGTTCTGGACAAGCCCAGAGGAGTAGAAGCACCATATCGCATCAGAAACTACACCGGCTTCGAAGTGGTTCTGCATTCCAAAAGCCCAAGCTCCGAGGAGCCTATCAACCTACGCTTGGAGGATGGCGCCGAGTCTCCTTGGAGCTTCGAGCACTGGGAGAAGATGCGAGAAAACCTCTTGACCGAATCCAGCCAAAACGACGTAGGAATCCAATTGGAGGGCAGTGGGTTTGATTTGGCGAAGAATGTGCGACTGAACCGAGAGGGCGAGTTCTTATACAGCCTCCGCCCCAAGACGGAGAACGTGTTGCACAGGTTGTGCGTGGAGGTCACCCTTGGATCGGATAATGTCAAATATGTGACCCTCCGATCGCCGCTTATGGTGGAGAATGCAACCGAGATACCCGTCGAGCTTGGAATTTACGATGCGCAAGAGGGTCATCTGTTGAAGATTGAGAAGATCGCTCCAGGTGATTCGCGCCCTGCTCCCGTAGGCGCTGTCTTTGAGAAGCGTGCTTTGATTCGACCTGATGGAGGTTTCGGGTATCAATGGAGCCGCGACCAGCTGTGGTGGAGAGATTTGCTGCAGCGGCCGACGAAACAGTTGGTGTGCAAAGGGGAGAATGGGGACCCCTTTTACTTTCAAGTAAATGCTCGTTTTGACAGATCCAACCCAATGACAAAGTACGTATACGTGAGCTGCCCCTTTTTGGAACGCCTACTGACCAAATCGACAGGGTCTATCCCAATATGAAGATCAAGCTTTCCGCCCCTGTAACCCTAGAAAACCTACTTCCCTATGATTTCAAGTACAGGATATACGACAAAAACACCAAGAAAGACTGGTCAAACTTCCTTCGCAAAGGTGGAGTGAGCCCTGTTCACGTCGTGGAGCTCTCACAGTTGCTGCTTCTGAGCATCGACATACAAGACACTGTATTCAAGCCCAGTGACTTCTCAATCATCAATTCCGGGAACGCCGAGGACTTCCGCAAGGAAAGCCGTCTAGTGGTGAAAGATGACCAAGGATTGTCGCTGAATCTGGCGCTGCACTACTTCAAGATCCCGAATAGTGGCGGTGCGTTTAAAGTGACGGTTTACAGTCCATATGTGGTACTCAACAAGACGGGCCTTGACCTCCGCATTCGTATGAAGAGTTGGCTGCAGCAAGTCAAGCCTGCTGCTGGGCAATTCCCTCTTGTTGACACATCCGATCGCGACCGGCCCAAGGCGTTGCCATTCATGTTCTCCTATGGCAATGACGATAATAGAAATCGAGCACTGCTTAAAGTTGACGAATCAGAGTGGAGCAAACCTCAAAGTTTTGATGCCATTGGAAGCACATCCGAAGTGGTCCTGAATTCGAGCTCGAAGAATAAGGAGATTCACCTCGGCATCACGGTCAAGTCTGGTGAAGGGAAGTACAAAATGACCAAGGTTGTCACTCTTGCTCCGCGATTTGTGCTCAAGAACAAGTTAGACGAAGAGCTATTGGTTCGGGAGTCGAGCTCTTCTGGTTACATGACGCTTGAGCCTGGCGCGTTGCAACCTCTACACTTTATGCAGAAGTCACCAGTCAAACAATTGTGCTTGTGCTACGCTGGAGTTGACAACCACTGGACCTCGCCGTTCAACATTGCTGATGTCGGCATCACACATGTGAAAATTGCAAAAGCTGGACAACGTCAGCGCCTGGTGAGAGTTGAGATTCTACTGGAAGACTCGACGATTTTCCTGCACCTGAGCATGGAGACCAAAAACTGGCCCTACTCCATGCGCAACGAGAGTGACACGGAGTTTACATTCTACCAGGCTAACCCAAACGTCGACGAAGATGATGTCGAGGACCGCAGTGGCTGGAGGCCGATCCGGTATAGGCTGCCCCCTAGGAGCATCATGCCTTACGCATGGGACTTCCCCGCGGCCAAATTCCGCGAAGTGGTCATCGCCACCAACAATAAGGAACGTCACGTCAAATTGGCCGAAATTGGCAATCAGATACCGATGAAGTTCGTTGCCTCATCAGGACAGCAAAAGATCATCGATATCAATGTTGCAGCCGATGGACCCACGCAAACACTCATTCTGAGCAATTTCAGAGCCAGCAGAAGCATGTATAAACCCAAGGCTTTGTCCAGAACCACGACTGGCCTCGAGGCATTCGAAGTCAAGGACCAAGACACAGGTGCAACCTTCCGAGCGCAACTGAAGCTGTCTGGCATTGGGATCTCATTAGTGAATGCACAACTGAAAGAATTGGCATACATCACATTCAGGGATGTCCAGCTTCGTTTCAGCGACTCGCCCCTCATACAAACAGTTTCTCTTGCCGTGAAGTGGATGCAGATTGATAATCAACTCTACGGTGGCATCTTTCCCATGGTCCTATATCCCAGTGTGGTACCGAAGAAAGCCAACGAGGTCGATGCTCACCCTTCTCTGCACGCCATGGTCAGCCGTGTAAAGGACGATTCCTACGGAGTCACTTACATCAAATACGCTACAGTCCTCCTTCAGCAAATGACAGTCGACCTGGACGAGGACTTTGTTTTCGCGCTATTAGACTTCTCCAATGTTCCTGGCGCCAGCTGGACAGCAGTAGAGGAGGAAGGCAAATTGTGTGACGAAGACCTAGATATTCCCGAGCCGACTCAGCAACAAGGTGGCCAAGATATGTACTTCGAGGTTTTGAACATTCAACCTATGCAGATTGACCTCAGTTTTATGCGCACCGAGCGTATAAATGCAGAAGACAAGACGTCATCTCGCAATCCCATCATGTTCTTCCTCAACGTCATGACCATGGCCATTGGAAATGTCAACGACGCACCGATTCGGTTCAACGCTTTGATGTTGGACAATGTCCGGGTCTCCACACCGGTACTTATCCAGAACATGACCAACCACTACAGCCAAGAAGTGATGTATCAGATTCACAAGATCCTGGGATCCGCTGATTTCCTAGGAAACCCTGTTGGGCTGTTCAACAACATTTCTTCTGGTGTGACTGACATCTTCTACGAGCCGTACCAGGGACTTATTCTGTCTGACCGGCCCGAAGAATTTGGCATTGGTATTGCGAAGGGCGCCGCATCATTTGCTAAAAAGACTGTGTTTAGCTTCAGTGACAGTTTCTCGAAGTTCACTGGTAGTCTGAGTAAAGGCCTTGCAGCAGCATCGCTGGACAAGCAATTTCAGGATCGAAGACGCATTACGAAAGCAAGAAACCGACCAAAGCATGCATTATATGGTGTCACAGCAGGTGCGAACTCGTTGTTCACAAGTGTTGCATCTGGCGTCGGGGGCCTTGCCCGCAAGCCCCTGGAGGGTGCAGAGCAAGAGGGTGCCCTCGGATTCTTCAAAGGTGTCGGAAAAGGAGTGCTTGGTCTTGCCACCAAGCCAGCTGTTGGTGTCTTGGACATGGCAAGCAATGTCAGTGAGGGGATTCGAAATACTACGACAGTGTTTGACGGGCAGGAGCTGGACCGCACGCGATTCCCCCGATTTATTCCCAATGACGGCATTGTACGCCCATACAGCGCGCGCGAGGCGATGGGACAGTACTGGCTGAAGCAAGTGGACAATGGACGATACTTCGATGAACAGTATATTGGTCATCTCGAACTGCCGAAGGAAGATATGGTCGTCATGGTCACCTTTGCTCGGATACTGCTTATTAGGTCCAAACGACTGACTAGTGAGTGGGATGTACCATTGAAGGACGTCCAGACCATTGCGAAGGAGCGGACTGGCGTCAGCCTGGTGTTGAGGGGAGGAGCAAATGGCCCATTCATCCCAGTAGGCGGCGGCAGCGAACAAGCATTCCTGTACAAGATGATTGGCGTAGCCGTGGAGGAGTTCAACCGGAGGTTTAGAGGAGGAGAATAGTTGATGACTGCGACACGATTGTTATTGATTGACCTAAACGTATACCGCGTACATGAACAAAAGCACAAGTATAGTTGAAGAATATAATTATTTCATTTTCGCCTGCATTCTATAATACTATTACGCTGTACACAAGACGATGTAGCATTTCATGTGACGCTGACATGGATGCCCTCTCCTTTTTAGCATCAGCATCTATTGACTGTAACGAGTCACAAGAGGCTGGGGCCGAAGAGACGATCTCGACCACCAATGATTCTGTGTATGTTGGTATTGCGGACATGAAGCAAGACATTGCACCGACCACTTTCATGTAAAAGCACAAACTCAGTAAATCAAGATTGAAACATCAAAGGAAATTCAAGCCCGAGACTCATTTCGGCTATGCTCATGCTCCCCCCATGTCCTCGCACCGGACACAAGTACCCTGCGCCAAGCATTCTGTCCAACACAAACTATCGAAACACCCCTGCACGCCAGCCGGAACGGAGCACAAAAGGAGATATATAGCCTATCGTAGGCTGCATTTCCTAATGCGGCAGATTATTTAAATATCAATGGCTGATTGTTGAGATTTCAGATTACTTGACATGAGATGGGATGATAAGTTACGAGTGGGAGATACGGCGGCGAGTTCCGAGATGATGGAGGGATTACGTAGGTACCGTTCATCTTTAGTCTGGATTATTATTTTGGTTTTATAAAATGACTAGTTGGTACAGTATGAATCAATCTTACGATACGATGGGGCTGAAGATGGGACTGCAGGGAGGTAATGTGGTTGATATGGGGATGAATGGGGATGACGGATAGGGAGCGATGGAGCTATTGTCGGAGCTTTGAAGTTGCATTCTCCACGTTGAGCAGCGAGGGAGGATGGGGAGCGCGATCTGCGCACTGGAGAAATAGTATCATGGAGATAATTTTCGAGCCAATGAGTCAAATACGTGGCATAGGTTGATACTGGCGAATCGACTACCAGTAGCTCGGGGAGAGAATGGGGATCATCATGACTGCCACCGAGACGATCTCCCGCGACGGCATCCTGAGGCTCAAGCGTATATGGGTCCAACTAGATTGAGTCGTGCATATTGGCGCTAGAAAACTGGCATGATCACGATGCGGCGGCTTGGACCGGTGGGAGACGGAAATTCTGGGTCTGCCATTGTCAAATGCATCATGGACTTCATGTTCTTGGTCTCAAATCCCAACGAGCTCCGCAGACATGACATAATGGGAGCCACAGAGAGTCTCCATGAAACTGGCCCGTGTGCTCTTCAGAAAATGACAACTTCGTCTGCGGAAATCCTGGGGTATGGGGAAGTGGACAGTTTGACGGGCGCCTCCGACGAAGAGCACAGCGAAGTGATTTATGGCGTTTTGCGTAACCTGGGGTCATTCCACCCGTGTTCCTGCATGAACTTGGCTCTTGCTAGAGTAAAGAGATCGATAAACCCTTCTAGAGCATGTTCCAGATCAAGTGGCTGGTTTGCACTTGCACACCGTGTTCTTCAAAAGCACTTGTACGGTTAACATCTGTAAAAGAAGGTCGTCTTGGAAAGGTGTCAAAGGGCGGCGAGCTCCGAAGACCAGACACGTTGGTCTGGGGAAGCTCGGCTGCATGGCCCACTCTCCGTTTCCTCCTTTGCGGGGATTGATTGAGTTGTCTTGGGTCATTGTTAGCTTGACAACCCGACTATTGTTCCATGAGTTGGTTCTGGACTCAAGGAAACGGTGTCGCATCACCATGAAGCTTATTCATAATCTCGAGGCCTCTATGCGAATTCAGAAGCATTGATGTCTGTACAAAGCGTAATCACACTGGCTCCATCCGTGACCCGTTCGAATTTTTTTCTTCACCAACTCATGGTCTGCCCCACAGGTCTAGCCCTCGACCCTGGGCGAGGTGAAGAAAATCTGGGGTGCGCACATGGCATGTGAATATGTGGTAGGACAAAACGGGAACAGGGAGGGAGAAAAGACAGGACGAATAAGAGAGCTTGGTGAGGCGCATATGTATTGACGCGACCTGAAATCGAGTATGCTTGCCATATGCGCCCGTCAGCTGTTTCCTGCTTTGGACAACTGGGGGTAGACCGTTGACATCTTTGGCAGCTTGAATCGAGTTTTGGCGTTTGGGAGTTTCTGTGCGACATCCACTGGAGATTCCAGATTGTGGGGACGGTGGGCAGCCTTGACTTGCAATTTTCGACTGGTCGCGTGCGCGCCTGGCAGGTCGCCCCCACTGCCACATGGTCGATTTTATTCTCGGCGAGCTTTGCAAATATGTAGTTAATTCGAATTGTAGTAGGTCCGGCATCAGGCTGTCGATTGTTTGACCATGTTTGAAGAGACGTAAGCCTCTGTTTGCAAATGACAGCCGTCCAGGCGAGCCTTGACTCTGCTACGTGTATAGATAGCCGGCGCCCTCGACACGACACAAGTTGATGGGAGTTGGCAGACGAGCATGCGAGAATGAAATGCACACAGTAAGCCGCACCTTGCCGTGTTGGTCACCATTGCGGACGCGAGCAAAGGTTCCAACGGAGGACAGCACTAGCAGCACCAGCCATCGCCTCTGGCACTCATGGCTGGGAAATGAGATGGACATGGGCTTTCCTGAGCTGACGAGCTGTGGCCAACCCCCACTGGGGATCTGCAATGCTGAGCTGCAGCCACCACTTATCGGAGCCGACCGACACTAAGCAGCCTCAAGTCAGCACAGTTCAGGCGCTTCAAGATGTCTGGTCACTTGGTGACATTCGAGGCAAATATGTTGGTACGTGGTCAGAAGAAGAAGATTCAGCGGGTAGTCGGAACCAACGGCGGGGCGAAGATTCTTATCTCAAACAAGTCGGCGCGAACGATCCTGTAAGATGGGCACTGCATGATATCGGTATCTTGAACTATGTCAAGCATGCTTCGTTTATCGGGCGATGCCTGAAAGGAGTCTGTTATCTGCGAGGATTGGAGCGCAGTGGAGCATATCGTTGATTCGATCAGGGTCACAGATATCAGTGACAGAAGAAGGTCGCGGGAGAGAAACAATGGCCCTGACTCAATCGGTGACAGGCGGACTGTGCAAGATCCGCCAAAATGCAGAGGAATTGACTGAGTGCGAGCTGAGCCGTGATGCTTGGATGCAGAAGTTAGACGACCGCGTCTCGCGTGCCCATCTGCGTCTGGTGGCACCTGGGGAAGGAACTGGGCACAAAGTTATTACCAGGAGCTGCCGTGGTTACCCACGAGTCAGCATCGGGAGCTTCTGTGGGCATTCCGAGCGAGCGGAGTCGTGTGCGAGGTTCAATAGTCTTCTTTTGCCCTCCACAGTTTCCCGCAAATACAATTACATAGTTCGCGAAAGAGATAAATTACATCTATCAACAGCCAAGAATGCATTGTCACTGTGAGAGACATGGCGCACCGGACTGCTCAGGAGGCTTTTCTCAACCTTCCACAAGAGGAAATGTAGCCGCTGGACACGACAAGCATGTCGATTAAGCAGTCAATCCATGGCTGCTGAGGGCTTGAGGGGTTCCCTGGCCACCACCTGGCCACCACCTGGCCTGGCGCTGATGGCTGCAAGGGCGCACAGTGTGCCGCGGCGATGGTCCAGCGCCGTTGGTGGCTGCTGTGGCCTGAATTTCACCGTTTTACCGGCCGTGGCGGGCCTGCTTCAGCGGGTGGCAGCAGCCAGACCGCATGCCCTTGCCGATGCGCCGTGTCGCCACCAGCCAGCACGCTTGCACTGTGCTGCCCCCGGTCGGGGCTTATCTGGGAGGGAAGACGACTCCGCCACCATCAGAGACGGAACGCACCTAGAAGACGCCACCTCCAGATAAGCCGGGGCAATTTGGGCTGGCACTTTTCTCTTGGCTGCGCTTCCCGATTGACTGTCGCAGCTGTGTACTTGCCTGGGCCCGAGGATAAGGCCGCGGGAGGCAGTGAGGAGTGATGGTCTCGCGGAAAATAATCAGCATTGTCAAGCCGTATGTTCCTCGAGGCTGGATGAGAGCCTTGCCCGATTCTCGCACTGTGGATGGAGCTGCAGAGCCAATCAGGCAAGCTCCAAAACATCTCGAGGATTGCATACCTACATGCGCAGAGCCGTTCCTACAGCAGGCATGTCCTATGAGCTGCTGGCCAAACACGGCTTCTCCCACGATATTGGCTGCTTTCCTTGCGTCGATGCCCCTCAATCCCTGCTGGCTGAATCGGGCCACCGAGACACACGCAAGATGACAGGAAGCGCGGGTAAGATGGGAGATTGGGAGCGATACCCCGACATCGTGCAAATCGCTGCATTGCAAGTGTCCGGGGTTCTGAGGTAGCTGGCCAATCCCTGCAGCGCGCGGCCCTTCAATCTTTTCGACAAGACTTCTCTCCCTTCTAGGCAAACCCTCCTGACACTGATTGTCCTGCAGCGCGCGGTGTGGCTTTCGGGCCTCCAAAGTCCCCTCGAGCCCCCTCTAGTCCCCATTCTGTGCTCTCTCGGCAAAGGTGGTGGTCTCGTGAGTGGTTCCATCGACGGGATGTAACTGGACTCGACCTCCGCCAGGTGGATGGAGCTCAACAAGTCGGCTCCAGATGTAGAGCCTAGTCCCGGAGAGTCGACATCTTTTTCGTTAGGGTCCATTCGCCTTCTCCACACTATCTTGGCTCGGCCTGTCGTTCTTGGAGGGCAAAAAGTCGAGGTGAGCGGCCAAGCCGAGCGGGTACAAAAAGTTCCTTTCGTCGCGCCTTGTCTGCGATGCGCTCCTCTTGTTTCTTTTCTTCTCTATCTGTGTCTGCCTTAGGTACGTTAGGTCCTCCAGACCGGATCCGTCTTATTGTCCCTCAATCTTCCAATCTTGTCTCACGACTGTGCTCGCGACCCCGAGTGCTTTCGCCGTACCTGTTCACTGAAGCGTCGCAAAGAAATTCTGTGGCGCCTCAGCGAACAAGAGACAGACGGAAAGAAAAGATCTGTAAGGTTCAACCCCGATTTCTGTCCTCAAATTACACTTTGGGAGAGTTTTTGTTGCTTCAACGACCCGGATCCACGCTACCAGAGTTCAAGGAGAGCCAAAGTGAGCGCATAGCCGACCATTCGAGAAGGCCGTAGTTTCGTCTGTAATCACTGTGTGACGCTTCAACAGCTGTACTATTCACAAACGTTCTACACAACCCATAACAATGGCCGTTGAGACTACCCAGGCCAACGCCGGCAACGAGGTTGCTGCGCCGCCGCCGCAGCAGCAGCCGCAACAACACCACACGCCCATCGCAGGTATGGATTACAATCCCGACCCAGCTTTGAATCCAGCGAACCAGCACACGCACCCTCACACGCATCACTCGGCGCGCATTGACGCTGCTGGCCACGACGATGCTGTCTACACCACCGGCACGACGACCGATCCCAGTCTGGTTCCCACGCAAGATCCCACGCATTCTCACCATCACCACCACCATCACCACGGCGTCGAGAAGAACCAGCATCTGAATACACCTCCCGACTATAGCGATCATGAGAAGGTCTAGGCCGGCGTCGTCAGCACTGGACGTGGCTCGGGCTCTACCGATGACGATATCAATTCCGTTTGGAACAAGTTCAAGCGCTTGTATAGACGCTATCGCTACGTCTTCCACATGATCTACTTCCTCTTCTTTACGGGCTGGTGGATTGCATCCCTCATTCTTCACCGAAATGACAAGAACTGGGTTGTCCCTTTCCTGTTTTGGCTGGCCATTTCCCTCCGTCTCATGTTCTACTACGTCCCGTCTCGCTACCTCTCGAACGCGATCCGATGGGTCTGGGAGCGCTCAGCTCTGGTCGTCTACAACGCCATCCCCCAAAAGTTCCGCACCATTGCGGGCGCTGTTGGAGCCCTGGCTGTCATTCTGGTAGGAAGCTTCGTGTCGGAAGAAGTTGCTGACCACACCCGGGCAAACCGAGTCATCAGTCTCGTTGGCATGCTCCTCATGATCCTCGTGTTTTGGGGTACCAGCAAACACCGCAGCCGCATCAACTGGCGCACCGTCATCGTTGGTATGCTCTCTCAGTACATCATTGGTCTTTTTGTGCTGCGCACGGGTGTTGGTTACGACATTTTCAGATTCATTGCCGACCGTGCCGGTGATCTTTTGGGGTTCGCCCGCCAAGGTGTGGCTTTCCTGACAAGTGAAGCAACCTCGCAGACCCCGTGGTTCTTCTTCGGAGTCATCCCCGCCATCATCTTCTTCATCTCACTCGTGCAAGTCCTCTACTACATTGGCTTCCTCCAGTGGTTTATCAAGAAGGTCGCTACTTTCGTCTTCTGGGACTTGGGTGTGTCCGGTGCCGAGGCTGTCGCTGCTGCAACTCCTTTCATCGGACAGGGTGAATCTGCCATGCTTGTCCGCCCTTTTGTCCCGCACATGACCAAGGCCGAAATCCACCAGATCCTGACGTGCGGTTTTGCTACCATCTCTGGTTCGGTGTTTGTCGGCTACATTCAGCTTGGTCTCAATGCCGAGGTGTTGGTGTCCTCATGCATCATGTCCATCCCCGCATCGTTGGCCATCTCCAAGCTGCGTTATCCCGAGACCGAAGAGACTGACGGCTGGTCGTGTCGTCATCCCCGACGACGATGAGCACAAGGCTGAAAACGCCCTGCACGCTTTCGCCAACGGTGCCTGGCTCGGTATCAAGATTGGCGGTACCATTATCGCCTCCTTGCTTTGCATCATTGCCGCCGTTGGTCTGATTAACGCTCTGCTGACGTGGTAGGGACGCTACCTCAACATCAATGACCCTACCTTGACTCTGCAAACCATTCTCGGCTACTGCCTCTGGCCTGTGGCATTCTTCTTGGGTGTTCCCAGAGACCGAGATTATGAGGATATCCTCCTCGTGGGTCGGCTCATCTCTCAGAAAGTCATCACAGTAAGTACAACGACTACTGGCGGTCAGATTGGCACGCCTAATTTGACTAGTTTCGGAAGACTCCGAGGAATCATCTGCCAGTTGTCAGGGCTAACCGCGTGAATTACAGAACGAGTACAACGCCTTCACCGATCTTACCAAGGGCTCTGCTTATCAGAACCTCAGCCCCCGCTCCCGTCTCATTGCTACCTATGCTCTGTGTGGTTTCGGCAACATTGGCTCATTGGGTATCCAAATCGGTATCCTTGGTCAGCTTGCGCCGTCTCGCGGTGGTGATGTCTCCAAGTTGGCTCTCTCTGCGCTTATCTCTGGTGTCACTGCCACGTTGACATCTGCTGCCGTTGCCGGTCTAGTCATCACCGATCAGATCCAGAACTTTGGTACCAAGACATCATAAAACGCAGGGGCTGGCTGAAATCAAACCGATATTCCCCAAAAGGTCGAGGGAAGCGGATGAAGGAAAAACCCATAAAAACATCATGTGGGAAAAAAAAAAACATAATGTTGCCTTTGTACAAAACAATGCGCGAAGCACCCCATGGCTGTTGTATTCCTGTCTTTGACGATGATGAGAGATACCCTACTATCCTTGGCTGTCCCACTGGGTCTGTGGACAGTCATATATTGCCTCGATTTACCTCGAGAGAAGACAAAAAGACATGGCACCGTGTGCTTCTTTTGAAAGACGCTGTATGGTGTCGATCTGCTGTATCGCTCCTTTCTACGTTGTCAGGTTCACTGTTGGCCTTGTGTCATGGTGATCCCGTGTGTCATTATCCTGTGTCGTGATCATTGCATTCGTGACGTGATGGGCCTTGTGTCTGTTTCGGCCGGTGCCTGTGTGTCGTAGGTTTTCGTAGTAGCGCCGTAACTTGAGCCTGCCACTGCTCCACGTAGACAAATGACTTTTCTTGCATTCACCACCACGAGCATCTGACGTACGGATCTCGCCTATCAGCTCATCAAGCAGATAACCAGAACAGGTAAACATTGTTCGACGCAGATAAATCTTGGCGTCGGCCCCGTTTTCCCGCCGAACGTGTAAAGGGGCGGGTTCCGTGGACAGCGGGGTATGCCCCTCCATGCCGGCGAAGTCGGCCTCGACTCGACAGCGGCGCTGGAGATGTATAAACACCAGTTGACCCCTTGACACGCCGGCCGCTGGCATCACAACGCAGGCATTCCCGGTGATAATATATATATATATATATATATTGACTAAGACGCCATGGTAGGCAGCATCTCAATTCGTAAATCTATTAGGTGGTTGCCGGACGAGGCGAGCGAGCCTACGTCCACGTTGGTCCTGACTTCACCTGGCAAGAAGTATGTCGATTTGCGCATTTTGAAGGATGAGGAGGGGGTATTGAAGGTACGATATTCCCTGATTTATTAGGCTTGAAAATTACAGCATGATTTGAGAGCACTTCTTCTGTCTCCTACTACCCATTGAACCTTCTCATGTAAAGTTCATCGAGAGAGGTTTCACATGAAGACATTGCCGAATATCCGCCATGATATCCTCAATCTTATACTCCTCTAGGTGGCACCCTCCCTCTCTCACGACTAGACTGGGCCATAGCAGGCACATCATCCTCCACCACTATCCAAGTCGACGGCAAGCAAGCAAGTCGGTCGCGCTTCGAGCACTGGATCGACTCGCGCACGTCTGCGCCCGAAGAAGCCACGGATAAAGGGGACATGTATCCGCAGGGGGACGGGACGACGCTGGAAAAGGGCCACATGGTGAATCCGGCAACGGGGCTCGATACAGAGTACGAGGAGGTGTGGGATGATGCGGATGTTACTTCGGGGGGAGATCAGTTTTGCGTGGTGTTGAAGTATGAGGATGGACTGAGTAAACGCGGGTTGGTGGTCAAATTGGGCGCGCATTGTCAGGGGTTTGTCAAGATTGGGGATGAGTCGGCGCTGGCGAGATGGGAGATGAGAGATGAACCGAAATGTGTGGTGAAGATGGGGGCGTATAATGTACCGTGTGAGGTTACATTCACAAAAACGTTTGCGGTTGGTGAGGAGGTTTGGGTGGGCGATTTGAAGTGGACGGTTGTGGAGGTTGCGTGAATCACCCTCTACATATTGATCTCTTGAATCACACTGAAAATGAATCAATGAAGCAATGGACTTCTAAATTCTATGCAAATGTATGAGTTGAGTAAAACTACGCAGAACCCCTCAACTGCGTCGCCAGCCCATTAATCCCCCTCCTCTCGAGCTCACTCAACTTTACAAAGAAATACTCCTCGATAATCTTCACCCTCTCCTCCTCGCTCTTCAGCTCAGCCACCACCTCCGGCTCTCGATTCTTCATATGCTTCTTCAACCGATCCCCCATGAGAGTGAAAACGCCATCAATCTCCTCCGTTTTGGCATTCAAGTTGGCTCGCATGGCGAGCACATTCTGGATGAAGAAGCTCGTCCTGGCGGCCATGGGGGACAAATTCATGGCCTCGTAGTCAGCCTGGAAGAACTCGATCTCGACAAACATGTTCTTCTCCTCCCAGGGGCTGGAGTCGTTTTCTCGCGTCGAGTAGACCCATACGCGCTGCGAGGGGTCTGAGTGCTGCGATAGAGAGCGGTGCTCGAATTTGCCCTAGCGCGGGGCGATCTGGGTGAATGTGAAGTCGTGCTCCAAGGGCACGGGACGCATGGGCTCGTGGGAGCCGAAGCCGACGTCGACGTTGTAGCGGGTGTCGTTTATGGTGACGAGGTTGGACATGTGGCCCCTTGGGTAAATGTAAGTATTTGCAGTCGTACATTTTAAAGTGGTACATAGTAGAGGGCAGAGGAGGAGATGATAGAATTAGTATGGGAAGGAGGATATAACTTACCATGCTGTCCAGCCGCGTGGCTCTTTAACTCTCCCTCCCACACTCAAGACTTGGTATCCCAGAGCGCGCAGCATGCCGCCAAAGAGGGTATTCAGCTCCATGCAGTACCCGCCCTTTCCTTGCACGACTACCTTGTCGAATAGCACCTCCGGGTCCAGGGAGAGCTGCTTGTGCTGCGAGTAGTGCAGCGTGAAGGACTCAAATGGCACGCGGGAGATCTGGCGGATCATGAGCTGGTGCAGGCGGTCGAGGGCATCTTGCGGGTGTTGGGAGCGCGGGTAGTTGATGTGGATGAGATACTTGTCTAGTTTGATCCTGCGTGTACTCCATTGCGTGTTATGGAGGTACAATTGAGCCAGAGTTGAGGTGATATTAAATAGTGAAAAGTGTGAAACAACGGTTTGGGTTGAGAGTGTGACTGGCGATGTGTGGTGAATGTAAGGTTGGTTATTCCTGGTTTGAGAGGCCGTCGTGAAAGTATTTAAGGACCAGACAGCCGAAGTAGAGTGACGCAGTGTCGGGATTGAAGTTGAGATTTCGGATGCCGCCATTGTGGGCATCTGTGGGCGGGTGGCGCTACGTTAGGCTGTATAACCATGTTGGTGTGTGCGTTCAGGGTTCATACGGGCAATCTTCATTATAGGTGTTATATTGTGTCATGCCTTGAAGATGTTTCTGGAGGGAGAAGCCACATACCGTTGCCAAGGCCGTCAGGGCGTGAAGGAGCACAGCTGGGGGCAGTCGTGTCGCTCACACTCGGTCTTCGAAGGCGACCGAGCTGGAACTGTACGATGGAGGAGATTTCAATTACTCAGCTGCTGGGTGCAGATTGGCTTTCGGGCCATTTTTGACACCGCTGATTATTCGGGCTGGGGGCTAACCAGACAAGACTGGGCTAGGGGTTGCCGATGAACTGTGGGGGAGCACGTGGCCCTGGAGGCCAGTGGGCTCGCAGCCGGTGGCGGCGATCAGGGCGACAGCTGGGCATAAGCTGCACTGGGGGACTCGAGGCTTATTATCCAGCGCTTTCCAACTGGCTGGCTGCTGTTTGTGCCTGCATCCATCACATCACACCAGACTAAAGACGATGTTCTACCACGAGCCGAGACGAAGCTACGATGCGGTCTGGCCCTGCATTACAAATCGCTTCAAATGAGAAATAGCCCGGCTTGGCGAAATTCTTTCAGAAAAGACAATGCTGATTGATTTTCTTATATGCACTCGGCGGCCCAGAGACAGACCTGTCTCGCCACACTTGGCTTTGGCCATGATTAGTTTGACTTCGGATCAATCTCATGGGACATCATCGTCCTGCACTTCACAGGCCCAATTGAGGCAAACAATCGTGCAACGAACTTACCCACTGTACCACTGACATCCTAACAATAGCCCAGGAGTGGAGATGTATTGATATTAAGCTATTGTCCCATCCATCTTTGTTCGGAATCAGCCCGGAATACCGCTTACCCTGCCCGCGAGCGGATCCCGATGTCGCAGCTTAGCGCCGCCACGGCCCCAGCGGGAAGACATCCATGTAAGCGAGGAGGAGGCCGTTATGTTAAAACGGCTTATCTCATATCTTTAAATACTTAGTAAACTATATATACACAAATCAGTCGACGATTTCACCTGAAATTAGCCCCCTGTGATACTTGCCTTTTCTTTCTTAACCATCCTTACACACCAACTCCCAAACCTCCGCCATGACTTCCGCCACCACCCCATCTCCAGAAGAGGCCGACTCCAAAGTATTCCATAGATCCCTCATCGAGCACCCATTGATTATCAGGTCCGCCTCCGGTAGCTACTACACTTTATCCAACGGCCAGCGTATTCTCGACGGTTGCACGGGAGCCGCCGTCGCTGTCATTGGCCATGGGAACCAGGATGTCAAGGACGCCATCATGCAGCAACTCTCCAAAGTTGCCTATGCTCACACCCTTGCTTTCACGACCGATAGCACCGAAGAGCTGGCCAACTATATTCTCGAAGGCAACCCTTTTGGTCTGTGCAAGGCGTATTTTGTCAGTTCCGACAGCGAGGCCACCGATGCCGCGTTAAAATTGGCACGGCAGTACTGGGTCGAAGCTGGACAACCACAGCGCAATCGCTTCGTCGCCAGAAGACAGGCTTACCATGGGAATACAATAGGCGCCATGAGCGTGGAGAGCAATGTTGCGAGGAAGGCACCGTATCAGAATGCCCTGCTGCTCGATAACGTCAGCTACGTGAGTCCTACGCACAGCTACCGCGTCCAGAAGGCAGATGAGACGGAAGAACAGTATTCGCAGCGCCTGGTCGACGAGCTAGATGACGAGTTCCAAGCCGTGGGACCCGATACCGCCATGGCATTCATCGCTGAGCCAGTCGGCGGCGCAACAGCAGGATGTATTACTCCGCCAAAGGGATACTTCGAAGGCGTGCGCCGCGTGTGCGACAAGCACGGCATTTTATTGATACTGGATGAAGTCATGTGCGGTTCTGGTCGGACCGGGACATATTTCGCCTTTGAGCAGGAGGGACAAGTTCGACCTGATATCGTCACATTGGCTAAAGGTCTTGGGGGTGGATATGCTCCCATCGCGGGAGTCTTAGTCCGAGAGAACGTAATCGATATGCTGAGGAAAGGATCTGGTGCTTTTGTCCACGGGCATACCTATCAGGCTCATCAATGCCTCATGTGGCTACAGACCTCCTCAATGAAAGAAGTGCTATTTCAGTGCTCGAAGACTCGTTCGGCAACACGCAGCTATTTGGCGCGGTCGAGCACGAAGTCAAGAACACATCAGACGTCCTCGGCCACATCGAGCACGCCACCAAGTTCCGGCGCACAGAAGCGACCAAGAAGAACGACTCGTCGTCCCGCTCCCACGCCATCTGTCGCATCCGCGTCGTAATTCAAGATATTCCCAGCGCAGAAGACGGTATCCTATACCTCGTCGATCTAGCAGGTTCCGAAGCAGCGCGGGACAAGACTAGCCACGATGCAGAGCGCATGAAAGAAGCCAAGGAAATTAACGTCAGCCTTTCGGTCCTCAAGGATTGTATTCGAGGCAAAATTGAAGCGGACGCTGCGACTGGTTTGCAAAGTAAGAAACGGGCGTATGTCCCATTTCGACAGAGCGCGTTGACAAAGGTGTTGAAGCATGTTTTTGATCCGGCGGGGTCGAGAATCTGCAAGAATGTAGTGATGGCGTGCGTGAATCCGAATCTGCTGGATATTGGGCCGAGCCGGAATACGCTGAGATATGCGGAAATGCTGCGCGTGTTTGTGCCGCAGCGGAAGGAGGTCAAGTACAAGGCCGACATTCCCATGACCTGGAACAATGAACAGCTTCGAGAATGGATTACCTCGAATGTGAGTTTCCTCGTTTATCTGATACCAAGCCGGATAGACGCCTCCGTGGACCCAATCGGCTAATGAGTTCGAATGGCAGTCTGGGTCACCGCCAGTCAATGCGAAAATGTTGGCTCCCAAGGAAACGGGAGCACAGCTTCTTCGTCTTCCCGCGCCAGAGTTCGAGTCTCGCTGCTTGAGAACCCCAGGCGTCATCTACGAGCAAGCAGCTGCGTTTCGGTCCAAGCTGTGGCAGCTTCACGTTGATTCGCGCAAACAAAAGACGGAGGAGAAGACGGAGGATGATGGACCAGACACGATTCTGGGACACCTCAAGAACTTTGACCGATCGTCCAGCCGCGACCCAGATGAAACTGCCAAGACTACCCCTTTCAAAGAGCGCATTCGTCCGGGCATGGTCATCAGCTGGACTCCGCCCAGGGATTACCCCATGGGTTTCTGGGACGGGCTAAAGATTGCCTTGATTCTGTGTCCTGCAGCAGCAGTTGGGCCAACCACGCAAGACGGCCTGGCGCAAAGAGTCGACGTTGCTTCAATGGAGAACAAGACTGCGGATGGGAAGTACAAGCGGTACCTGTGTGCC
>AFRD01000098.1:0-87480 GCA_000222875.2 Periglandula ipomoeae IasaF13
GATGCTCACGACGTGCATGTCGAGAAGCAGTACGATACGCACTCAACGGGGCGCCTTATTCCCGTCGCATACATCCATCCAAGCCGGGTCATCTACGGAACAAGCATGTACGAATCGCAAATGTCGCGCAACTCATTTACTTCTCCATCTCACCCGCATGGCATCTACAATCTAATCCCTGTTTTATTTTACACGAGTCCAAGACAAGGGTTACCCTAGTAAGCTAGATATTTTTTATTAAATTTAAAAACTATATATATATATATAAAATTTTATAAAATTTCTATTATAAATATATAAATATATAAATATATAAATTTCTATAGATTTAATAGCGAAATCTGGTAGCTTAGTGGCTTGCAAGGATCCGCGGGTACTCGTGTAAAATAATACAGGGAGTGATGCGTACATCAGCATCAATTAGTCTCTACGTGGGGGTACTGTGTGGCGGTATACCATCAAAATGTTCGCGGAGTATCAGCCCGCCCACAGACAGTCGGATCCCCCATCTCCATCTCTCTCCATCTTCATCTCACAACTGGATCCATCTTTCTTTCCCACCTGGAGCCACCGGGTGCCACTCTCCCCCGGATTCCCACCCGATTAGACCGCGGCAGCCTCTGCCCTACACGCAGAATTAAAAGAATGGCCCAAACGTCATCGGCGGACATGCCACCGCCCAATCTACTGGGTCGGCATTTCATTCGGAAATCAACTTGTCTGCATTATATCTCTCGGTCAGATCTGCCAAGAAGTGCATTTCTCCATTTCCCCGGCGCAAAATCCACTTGTGGGGGGTTAAACGGTTCTTTGTTTTCCTTGTCTTAGTCGGACCGTTGATTCATCGACGTTGTATCGGACATTGGCATTCTCTTTTATCCCGCTGGTTAATTTTCCTTTTTTTGAATTTCTGTTGGTTGTTGTTGCGAGATGATAAATATCGTGGTGTAGCCATCCGGTCTTTTTCTTCGTCTTCTGTTGCTCGTTCGGACTGTATCCGC
Source organism: Periglandula ipomoeae IasaF13 (assembly GCA_000222875.2). Lineage (NCBI taxonomy): Eukaryota > Fungi > Ascomycota > Sordariomycetes > Hypocreales > Clavicipitaceae > Periglandula > Periglandula ipomoeae. Next base: position 1,002 of record AFRD01000098.1, read on the forward strand.
TGATCCAGTTTGACTGCGCGCGGGAGTAATTGGTCAAGATGCGCGTCGAGGTTGCGTTTGCGCTGCCTCTTGCGACACCGCTTGCTGCGGTGGCGGTATCACCACCTGTGTACCCGACTCCTAGGTCACACCTTGTATCAACTATCTAAACTTAGGTTCTTTTTGCACAGTGACCACAGCTAACGGGTTGTTGTTTGTTACAGCGGAAGGAAAGGGCTCAGGCATCTGGGCGAATGCGTACAGCAGCGCCCGCGCCTTCGTCGCGCAAATGACGTTGGAGGAAAAAGTCAACATTACGCGTGGTTTCACTGACAAGAGCAACACTTGCGCCGGCAACACGGGTTCCGTGCCGCGTCTGAATTGGCATGGCTTGTGTCTCATGGATGCGGGCAATGGCGTGAGGGCGACGGATATGGTCAGCTCGTGGGCTTCGGGACTGCATGTTGGTGCGAGCTGGGACAAGAATCTTACGTATGAGAGAGGACTCTGGATGGCGAGAGAGTTCAGGGCTAAGGGTGGTATGTATATCCTCTTCACTTCAAATGGAATCCGCATCCACTATAGGGAGGAGAGAAGTCTTCAGATAAACGTCTTGATCAGAACTGACTTGGATAGTGAACATTGCGCTTGGCCCCAATGCCGGACCCCTGGGTCGCATGCCCCTGGGCGGCAGGAATTGGGAGGGCTTCTCAGTAGATCCGTACTTATCAGGACAATTGAACGCCGAGACGATCGTGGGCATGCAAGATGCCGGTGTGATGGCCAATCTCAAGGTATGGATTGCCTACAACTCAGTCCCAAACAGCCATTGGCAATCCAAAAATTGTTGGGGGGAATTTGCGACGCTAACGAACCATAGCACTTCATCGGAAACGAGCAAGAGACTTATCGCCGCCCCTATTTCGGCGTAGAAGCAGAATCGTCCAACATCGACGACAAAACTCTCCACGAGTACTACCTTTGGCCGTTCATGGATGGCGTCAAGGCCGGCGCTGCGTCTGTCATGTGCTCTTATAACCGAATCAACAACACATATGGCTGCGAAAACAGCAAACTCATGAACGGGGTACTCAAGGGCGAATTGGGCTACGAGGGATTCGTCATGCTCGACTGGAACGCGCAGCATAATTTGAATAGCGCGAATGCTGGCCTTGACATGCTCATGCCCCTAGGTGGTTCGTGGGGGAAGAATTTGACGGATGCAGTGCGCAATGGTACAGTGGAGGAGAAAAGAGTCACTGATATGGCCACAAGGTCTGTTATCTCTGTTCTTCGATGCAATTGAAGGATTGAATGTGAGAAGACTAATGGTCGAGAAACAGAATTTTGGCAGCATGGTACCTTGTCGGCCAGGACAAAGACTTTCCCACGCCAGGAATCGGCATGAAGAACCTGACGGAACCTCACGAGCCTATAGATGCGAGGCATACACGGTCGAAGCCTGTACTCATGGACGGCGCCATTGCGGGCCACGTGCTTGTCAAGAATGAGAAGTATGCTCTTCCGTTGAAGAAGCTCAAGATGGTATCGGTGTACGGCTACGATGCCACCGTGCCGGCAACCAAGAATACCGACACGCTGTTCCAGCTGGGTTACACATCATCCAAAGAGATGGGACAGGCTGTACTCGGCAAGATTTACCACTTCGATCAGGCTGCAAAGGGTGGCACCATTGTTACAGGACGGGCTGGGGCCAACGCACCCCCGTATATCAGTGATGTAGGTTCTATTCTACTATGTGGTGCCTTGACCCTCGATTTATTTAGCTGAATACTGACTATAAGCAGCCCCTGAGTGCTATTCAGCAAAAAGCAGAAAAGGACAACATCTGGGTAAATTGGGACTTGTCCTCGTCCAATCCCGATGTGAACGGCGCCTCCCAAGCGTGCCTCGTGTTCATCAATGCCATTGCTACAGAGGGCTGGGATCGCGATGGCCTACACGACGATTACAGCGACGCGCTCGTCAAGAACGTCGCTTCCAAGTGCGCCAACACAATCGTCGTGATTCACGCAGCTGGTATCCGTCTCGTCGACCAGTGGATCGAACACCCCAACGTGACCGCCACGATCATCGCCCATCTGCCAGGTCAGGACAGCGGCAGAGCACTCGTCAGTCTGCTCTGGGGCGAGAGTAATTTCTCCGGCAAGCTGCCGTACACGCTTGCCAAGAACGAATCAGATTATTCGGTGTACGCGCCGTGCGGAAGAGGGCAGGATAACACGACGAGTCCGCAATGCGATTACACGGAGGGCGCCTACCTCGATTACAGGGCCTTTGATGCCAAGAACATCACGCCGAGGTACGAATTCGGCTACGGACTGAGCTACACGTCTTTTTCGTACAGTGGGCTAGAGTTGTCTACTGAGAAGGGCCTGTGCAGGTCATCGAGTAATAGTACGAATCTGTGGGACGTTGTCGCCACGGTTCAGGTCAAGGTTCGCAACTCGGGGGCTGTGGCCGGCGAAGAGGTTGCCCAGCTGTACGTAGCAATTCCTGGCGCGCCGCCCAAACAACTTCGTGGGTTTGAAAAGGTGAAGCTCGCGCCTGGTCAGGACTCGACAGTGCGCTTTGAGCTGACAAGGAGGGATCTGAACGAGTGGCATGTTGAGACGCAGAGGTGGGTGGTACAGGATGGGGAGTATAAGGTGTTTGTGGGAGCGAGCAGTCGGGATATTCGACTGGACGGGGTAATTTCTGTGAAGGAGAAGTAAACGTTGATCTTGTCTCCGATTGAAGGCCTGATATTACATAGAGTATGGAGAGCGTTATGCATCAGATATGACCGCCTTGCTGTCATGTGCCGTGACAAGTGTTTGGAACATAAAGACCATCGGGGATGTCTCGCCATCATGCCAGAATATTAATTCCCTCGCATTTATGAACCTCCCAAACCAGTATTGTACACTTCGTTTTCCGTGGATCCGCTCGAAGACGCAAGCCGAGTTATTTTGCTAAGCCGTCATTGGCCTCAAGTCGCCCGTCATTCAGGAGCAGTTCCACGGGTGCCGATTTCCTGCCATCCCACCGTATATATATATTTTACATGGGTATCATAATTCGCCCGTTCTTCACCACCAACCTTTCTTCTTCGGCTTCTCTTCCACTTTGCTCTCGGCCCCCTCGGCCTTACGCGCCTTGTCCAGCGCGCTGACCTTGGCTTCTAGGTCGGCCAACTCAGCTGCAAGTCGCCACGCGTCAGTTCATATTTCCCAGATACATATGTGCCCCATTATTCCAAGAAGCTTGCGGGATCGTACCATCAGTGTTGCGTTGGTGCTCGTCGGTCTCGAGCTTCACCCATCCCCAGTAGGCGACCTGGTATGTGAAGACGGCAATAACGAGTACTTTTGCGATCGGTCGAATAAACGTCTTGTAGAATTGCGACTGTGAAACTAGCATGTCAGCTCTATAGTCGCCACGACAGCGTCGGTTTTGAAAAGCCATCGCCAAGAAGGGAATGCACGTACCGTCGGCCCAGGCTGTTTCGATGCTGTGGCATACGACCTCCTCGCCAACTGCGTCCCCGAAAGCTGCACCTGGCGCGACGCCGTCATGGCAATCGGCCGCGCTATCCGTTGCATTGTCATGATGGTCAATTTTGCGAACACCAACTGACCCTCGTTGGATGCTCCAGTTCCAAATGCAGCTTTCCCATCACCCAAGCTCGAAGTCCCTGAGTCTTGTGGCGGTGTTCATTCTCCCCGCAATATTCTGGATCCCAAGCCACATCCCCTCGTAGCGCGTGCTTGATGCTACCCAGACAGGGGTGCCCTTTCCCTCCCTTGCTTGACGACACATGTCCCAAGAATCCCAGGACAAGGACACGGGTTCACACGATCAGAGTCCCATCCCGAACACTGAACACTGAACACTGAACACATCTCCATTGACACAGCAACATCTGGCGCATTCTCCCCTCTTCTGTGAAGACGTTGCCAAATTGCGCGCTCATTTCGACACATCGACTTATACTTCTTTGAAATATTTATTGCAAGTCGCCAAGGTCATCTGTTGATCAGAGCTCTTTTCATCGTTTCCTCGACAAAACTTGTCTGCCCTTCCACTTTTTGATCTACGAATAATACATTAATCACACGACACAATGGTATGATACCTTTCGGTTTTGCCCTGTCCCCAACTGCGGATCGAATTGAATTCTCTGAACTGTAATTGACTTGTAAATCTTCCCACAGGCCCAAACACTCGAGCAGCGCCGCCGAAACGCAAAGTTCGCCAAGGAGCAGGAGTCCCGTATGGGCAAGTCAGACGACCAGATCAAGAAGCGAGTCAAGGAGACGCCCAAGTCGCCTATTTCCCCTGTTTGGATTGGTAAGTTCCCCTTAGCTTGAAATTGGGTGTTTCGGTTTACTAGTCCACGATTCGTGCGATTGAGAACAGCCCGGTTGACCAGCTGGTCCCGGAATGCGGCTCTTTGCGCTTCCGCATTGGATTTCATGTCTTGCTAGGCTAGCACTTATAGCCAACGAGTACACAGTCAACTATCCGAATTTGACCTAACAAATTGGCAGGAGTTCTCGGCTTCATCGTCTTCGGCGGCTTGCTCTTCGAAGCCCTGTCCCGCATGTTCAACTAGACGAACCCGAATCGCCCAAGTGGCGCTTGAGAAGAAAGATCGGAGGCAGAAGTGAAATCAACAAACCTACCACGAGAACTATCCCCGTCGACCGTCCGAGCCATTCAGCCACTTGTCATATCGACAAGTTCTACATCTTCGATGATGATGACGATGGGACCAAGTGTATTCACTCAAAATGTCACTTGTCACAACCAAAGTTGCCCTGCGAATTGTGTGCGCACCCAAGAGAGTGTCTCTTTTTTTTTCTTCCCTAGGAGAGATTCGAAAAAATTTCCGCCATTGATTGCATGTATATAAAGAGCAATCCTGCTACTTCTTTTGTATTTAGCGACAAGATAGGGATTACTAGGGAGGTCGTCTAATTTGATTTCATACACTCATATCCGTGTTCCTGCTCAGCAGCACACACTTCCGTGATCTATCGGTAATTCCCATGCATTGGATCATCTTGCTGCCGAGGCGGTTGAATATAAAGAGGATTCGCGAATGGTCTATCTGCTATTTCAAGGTCGCCAACGTGCCGTTGGTTATTAGCAGGACACGAATTACATCAGTGTCTGCTTCCGACAACAGATTTTGACAGCTTGGTCGTGTTACACTGCTTCTGGAAATGCTATCTTCATGTTTGAATGCGATTATGGCCCTAATGTTGGACAACGACAAGCTTCCAAATTTGTTTTGACATTACCAGATACACGACACTCCGCTGGCATCGTGTCACACGCAGCGGAATCACAAAAATGGACTTTAACATACTAACGCCGACAGCAAAGCTAGATGATAAGATGCATTCGTCCCAGCTCCAGTTTCTCTATGCAGCAAATACCCGGTATCAGCTCGGTTTGGTTCCATCCCTTTAAATGCCACACCATGCGCCATAGAAATCATGTAAATAATGCCAAGTAGCCATGCCCAACGTCTCAGGAATACAACAAACCCTGATCAAGCACCGAGTCCACGGCGCTGACCCGTGCCTTCAGCCTTGGCCTTCATACCCGCTTCGAATTGGCGCCGAATATCAGCCTCCGCCTTGATCGAGTCCGACTTGACGTTTGTACTCGTGCCAGCGGTAGGAGCACCGCCCTTCTTTCCACCGAGAAGTCTCATGAACTTGCTTTGGCGAGCGGAGCCACCTTCCAGTCCGCCGACATTCCATTGTTCTGCGGCGCTGGCAGCAGACTCTTTTTCGTTCTTTTGATTCTTGTTTCCTTTCTTCTCGTCTTTCTTATTCTTCTCTTTCACGGCCTCTTCCTCTGACTCGGACTCGGATCCAGACTCGGATTCAGACTCGGATTCGCTGCTCGTGTCCTCTGAATCGGAACTTTTTTCAACCAGAGCCTTCTTGCTTTTCTCGGGGCCTGAATCCTTCTTTTTGGCAGGCTTCTCGGCGGCAGCATCACTGTCTCGGCGGCGCTTCTTCGTCTCCTTAGTCTTGGAAGCAGCAGCAGCCTTGACTGGCACACCACCATCGGAGTCTGAGGGGGCTGAGGTAGATTCGGCCGTCGACGACGACGACGTCTCGGAAGAGGCGTCACTAACATCCTCGGGACCAGGGGCATTGGCTTCTTTCTCCTTCTTGGCGTCGGCCAATTGCATCAGATATGTTAACCACGAGGTCCTGTCATGAGCGAGGTGGGGTGTCAAGTTAAGCATGTAAGTGTGCGTGTGTGTATATGTACTCCCTAGCACGGGAGAGATCATCCATCGGTCGAACTCCGTTCGATCCGATGACATCCAGGTCAAACGTACCTTCTTGGCCTCTATCATGAGTCTGTACTGTTCAGAAACCTTCTTTGCCTCAGCAAGGAGCTTGTTGCCTTGGGTTTCCAGCCTCTTCGCTCTCTTCAGCAGCCGCTGACGTTTCTTTTCCTGTCGTTCAGGGGCCTTGGCAAGAGCCCTGGCCTTCCTCAGAGCCTTCTTCTCCTCCTTTGTCTTTGACAATAATTCATCATTGACTCTTCGTGATCGCTTCGCCTTCTTCTCCGCCTTCTTCTCCGCCCTCTTTGCTTTCTGATCTGTGTGCCATCTTGTCAGCCCAAGGTAGATGTCAAGTCGTCTACAACAAAATTACACAATGGGAATATAAATTCGGGATAAAGTCACGCCGACCTGGGGGATAGTGGGACCGATTTCTCAAAACTGGTGTCTTGATTGTACTCGTTGCACAGGTGCTCGTTTGGACATTGATGAAGTAGCTTTCAAAGTCACTACATACCTTGCTTTGTGGGTTTTCCGGCACCCATGTTGTCTAGTTATTCCAGGATGATTTGTCGATAAATCAGCGGGATCTATGGACTTGGTCCGCTGGTACTACAGTCCCGAGAATGAGAAATGCGAGTTGGCCAGGCTATGGATGCGTGGAATTGGGGGCCGAAACGCAAGCGATGCATACACAAAGGCGATAAACTCCGTGCAGTTAAACCCAACCTCCTGGAACTCGAGGCTTTGACTGAAGTCTTTCGCGATGTGGACTATCAATTCGACTTTACGAAACGATGCCTTTGCCTACGGCCCTTCAGAAGATCGTATTCATTGGTGCAACAAAAAAAAAGTTCATGGGTCAAATTCTGCCGGGCGGTGAAACAGCTTGACCTTCACTGAGGTGGTTTGGAAGGTGTTCGCTGGTGATTGTGACAGGGTCTTCTTAGCTCTCCACACCTATCATGAACTTCCCACGCGCAGGACCAAGTTGGTACATAACACTTGCATTGAATATCACGCGATGCTATGCGCATGACATGTCAGCAAGTGCTTGCATGTGTGCAGGCTGTTATCTCAGCTGTGAACGAATGTCAAAATCGAACTGCAACTGAGAAGGTGATTGTCCAAAGTACATCGAGGTCCTCGTTTGCGATCGACAGCAGCGAAGCTAAGAAATGAGACAAACCGACTCCCCAGTGCAATGCTACAGCGACACCTTCTAGCTGTCACGTCAATCTCCCGTTTCCAGGTTTCACTACCATATAATCCCAGCCACTTCTTATCACGAAACCGCCAATCGTGCAGGGCGGAGTGAAAGAACCACACCGCGCAAGTGGTCGTCCTCTAAGTGCACACAGCATTCGCTGTGCACCTATCTCCCCAATAGATATCCAATCCACTGCTTCAACGTTACCTCGCATGCGATCCTTCTGCATGTGCTTCTGTTAGCACGTTCATCTACCGTCGGTCCCTAAAACAACTTAGCACGCCAATGTCGGCAAGGATATGCCCCCTGGGGCATATCGTCCTGTCTCTCACTAAACGCCTCCTTTCGATGTTCTCCGAGAGCCTTACTAGGTGCAGAACTCTGAGAGAATTTCGGTACCATGATTTTGAATCTGGGGTACGCGGCAATGAGAATCATCCCGAAGTGTCCTAGGTTGCCTGTTGTTGTGCGACGAGATTGTTGCTTACAAACGTTGATGCGGCCCTGACACTTTTCGATACTCTCCCACCGTTGCAACGATTTTCGTCCCATAGCTTCCTTTCCGGATTCCTGTAGGTTCCCTTTTCTACGGCGGATTGTTAGAAGAGATATGCCCTGGTGCTCGAACTCCACCTCTGCTTATAAATGCTACAGGCTAATAATGCCAGTTCTTTGACTTGTTAGGTGATTCCGGGATTTCTGTTCACTCATAAGATTGTGCGGCTGTGAAAGCTCATACCAAGGAGCTGGACAGATTGGCTATGCACTCATCAGGCTAATGGGGCATTGCTGTCAATTTCTAGCACTAGCCTACGCGTCGAGTTGACGAATGTGTTGCACAGAACAGCTCCACGATTGAGTAAGCATGCCAGAAGCATCATATCCCCATCACAGAGTGTAAGCAAGTTTTTGCGGCAAAGCTTCTACTGGTAACAGGTTGATAGTTGAAGCTACTGAGCACGCCGGGATAGTGGCTTCCATTTTCCGTTGAGCCGGGTGGTTACAAGCTATCCCTATGCTGTGCTGAGCTTTCCTGCCGGACCCTTGATAACCAGAACACAACCGGATCGCAGTCTAATTAAGCCATGGCGGCTGATCCAAAGGCCAAAATAGCCACAAGCATTGTTGGCTTCCACCTGCGTCATGTAGACAGCCACCCGAGTAAGGCCGAAAAGGAGCAAGGCAGATTGATTTAGGGGCGACATGGTACGTGATTGAAGGGTGCACTGTGTAAGAAATTGGCCGCAATATAAACTTTTCTGTGAAGGGATAGTCGGTTGAGCCCGAAACATGACTTTGATAAACACTGCCTAGCATAACGCGACATGTTTTTGTGCTTGATGACTCAGAAGGCCGGTTCTCGATGGCAACCATGCCACGTGCAGTCGCAGTTACATCGAGCATATTATGCTTGCTTGTAACCGTCCCCAAAAATTTAAATGCTGACAAGTAGCACAGACATTGCAAGTCGTTTACCGCTTTGGGTGAGGTGAAGGTGGGTAAAGCGCATTATGGTCTCATCAACACCAATAGACCTTGCCATTTCTCACATGGCTGGATTTTTGCCCTCATTTGCTTCATCCGCAAATTTATTGCCACAGCCCAAGCCTGAATGGAAGCATCTCGCAATGCGTGATTTGAGGGTCCTGCGGCACCCTTGAACGGGAGGCTTAAAGAAAGGAGCGTTGGGGGCCGCAGACATAATGCAGCCCCAGAAGCCTGCCTGCGTGCTTCTGTAAATAGAACCATCGATGTCATTTCGGGCAACCTTTGGGATGCTCGTTTTCCCCGTATTCCATCCATGCTCGCCCTACGGGTTGACACTCCGCACAGAAGACCAGTTGAAGGTGGGTGGGAGCACGGGGCAACACATCCCCTTTGTCCAACGAGTGTGCGGCAAACAATACCAGACAAACGCCTCTCCACTGCACTGGCTCATAAGGCTACAGAGCCGTGGATGGCGCCGCCCAACCGCGACCATGTGGTTTCAATGCTGCCTCGTCATCCAATGGACGGGTTGCGAGTGCGCAATGGCAGTCCAGAATAAGCGGTTGACGGTCCAGGTGGGTACGTCGAACGAACCAGTCGCACCAGGACCCGAGGAGTGCTCAGATTAGCGCTACTGCATACTGATTCAAGGTGTGACAGCCGTCGGTACTGGGCCCAGGGAGACTTGGAAACATGTGCAATAATGTCTGAGAACGTGTAGTGCGGTAACTGTCCACATTTGCGTGTTGCGGTCAGAGAGACTAAACTCTACTACTCACTTGCCCCACGGTTGTATGTACAGCCAATGAGGTAGAACAGGCGCGCTAATGTCAAGAGAGGGCGTTGTTAGTGAGTCGCCCCTTCAGCGTCCGTCTTCCTGGTCGACATCGCCAAGACGGCACATCCAAGCAAGACATCATGGCTGGCTTTGTTGTCCAGTGTGATGCCATGGCGTTCAAGTCGGACTGGCTAGCTGAAAATGAAGGCGATACATCGATCCAAGATCCCGAACAAGGCCCCCAAATCTGCCTCGCTAATAGACGGGCAGGCTTGCTTTGGTGTGGTACCAACGGCATCATAGGGCAGACAGCCATGACCTTTGGGGGCAATATTGCATCTATCCTGATTAAAAATAGAGAGATGCTCGCGGTGTTCATGCACTGGTTGTTCAATCCTCGTGGTACATCACCCTCCTATAGATCAGTATACTATTCAAAGAATTGTAGTGATTGAACGATGATGCGGGGTGGTCGTCGTTCTGTTATCGGCGCATATCAACTCGCCAACCAGCAGAGTGACCCTCGTTTTCTTTGGAGTATTAGTGCGCAAGAAACTCGCTTCGCTGGTTTCTAGTCTTTGTTCAGCCAAGAGCGTCGCGCACGTCGAAAGCACAGCACATTCCATCGCTCAAAGTTCAGCCGTTCCAATTAGGCCTAAGATCTTTTGTGATGCCGCCTCTCCCTTGCTTGCGGTGACACACGCAGGGGTGGTTCCTTCGCCGCCCCTGCCGTACCGACAATAGAATCGAATCCTGATGACGATTCGGTCGTGGCTCGCAAGCCCAAATGCTTGATCCTTTGGCGGTATCTTGGAGAGTGGGTGTTCAGGACCGACGATATCATCCAAGGCTCTATAAAAAGAAAGGAAACCCAGGTATTCTGCCCGTCTCGAAGACTCGTGTGGGTCCACGGCTGAGACCTCATCGACAAGGGCTGAACAAACTGTCCGATGCCTGCCGTTGAAGAGCATGTTAGTCTGGGTGGTTAAACAATATCACGGCTAAATGACCCGTCTTATTTTATACCTAGTATCTCACGAGTGCAAAAAATGCAAATGTTCAGACCCAGTTGGCCGAAGTCCCTGCCGGTCATACATACACCAACGTTTGCGGCAAGGTGAAGAAGGAAATGCCTGGTGCAGTAGCCATGCTAGGTCGATAACTAAAAGGCACCAAACAGGCTGCCTATTGCCTCAAAGATCTCCCCCGATCAATTAGGCGACACTTGACTCCTCGGTGTGGGTCTCTGGCAAAAGGAAGGCAGGGCAAGAGCAGGACTGAGGTAGACGTCCGGGGCGTGCGCCTAGCCTCGCCTTTCAGCGATAACCGGATGGAACCCTGCTACTACAAATACCAGGGCACAAAACGGTTTAACAGAACCCACTGGGCTGAACAGGCTAACCTCATATGAGGCGTACTTACACATTCATGCTCTTCGCAACGTATCTAGTCGTACGTCAGGTGCACAATATCTGCAATTGTGACATAACGGGCATGGAGCACAAAACAGGCATACCAGTGAAGCGTCTTAACCATCCTTTCTAATATTCTGGTGTGCTTGAATGTTATTTTTAGGCCCTCTTTCCAGGCAGCGCGCAGAATGCCGGGTGAAGACTAATGCAGGTCAACAACCCTCATCTCCGCTTCGATAGTCTTCCTCCTGGGACAAGGCATAGGCAGTTAAAGTAGGTTACTTTTGATGGTGAGCATGGGCTAGTCCGGGGAGGTCTAATCAGGCCCAGAAAGCTGTTCGTCAAGACGGTATCAAAGCGACAGGTGACACGGTTGACGTGGCCGCCCTTTGAACTACATGCACCAAAGTTTAGACAACAGTGCGTTCGAGCACTGACCTCGGGCCGTGTTTCAACTTTGCTTCTTGATAGAATTGTTCAGTCACACACACTCATCAGAATATCTAGCGACGTTATGAGCCATGAATGAGGCAAAAATAAGTCTCGTTGGGTATATACACAACAGCTAATCTGCTGAGAAGATAAAATGTGCTAATAAGACAGTGGTTGAAAATAATAATGAAGTCGAAAGCTTGAAGAAAACGTAGAAGCCAAGCCCTTGGCCTTGGTCGTATCATCGGTCTTGTTCCAGATCCGAAGTAGCAGTAATCACACTCAACGCCTTGCTCGCCTGCTGGATAATCTCATCGCCCGTTCATCTGAGTTGAAAGGACAAAGCTGAAATGGTGCTCGTATGGTAACCAGCGAATGTCTAATACCCCCCCAGTCATAAAAAAAATGTGTATATCTGGCCCGTTTTTCCACCTGTATCAAGTGTTGCTGACCGTAAGACTAAAAGAAAGGGCGGTGTTTCGCTGGATCTTGGTGCAGGTCTTAAATCCGCCGCTGTCATTGCCTCCTGAAGTAATATGCCCTAAGCTAGACACCCAGAGCCTGTAAAAGGGAGAAAGAAGAAAAGGGACATCGTGCGCTTCCCAGATAGGCTGAAATCTCAGTGAGGCACTCCAGTGTAGATATGGATCCCTGCTGGGTCGTACACATAATTCGTATCATCGTAATAGGCTTCTTCGCCGTTGCTGCTATAGGCAGGTGATTGATGTAGTCCCTGCCCGTATGCGATGTATTGTGGTGCCGAGTAGGGGTCGTCGCCGACATAGGTGCCATTACCACTACTTCGTCGACTCTGATACTCATGGCCTCTTGTCACAACAAGGCCCCAGTTGACGCTTCCCCACGGTAAACCTGATAACTCGTTGTCTGAGCAGAAGTCTGTGGGTGAGGGTATGCGGTAGCTGTTTCCGGCATGTTCTTGGTTGCGAATCTCTCTCTCTGCTTTCTCCTTGTTTTCCCGGGCTTTTTCGCCTGTACTCGCTGATTAGCATCTGGTAAAATCGGAGAGTTCCTTGATTTCTATACTCACGGAACTTGCGTTGAGCAATGCGATTCTGAATGCGCCTTCTCTCCTCAGGGTCCGCGACGTCAGACCAGTCTACATCTGTGGAGATGGATTTGGACCGCTTGGGTGGTGAAGCAGGATGTTTCTTGGCTGATGATATACTACTTGTACTGCTCTGTGAGCCGTGTCTTGTCATTTTGGCGGTCATTTTTATGGGTGGACAATGTGTTTAGTCCGAATTGGTTGAGAGGTTGCTCCGGTATGTACACAGACAGAGCTGTGTCTGTCACTGTCGTAGTTGAATTTATCAATATGGGCTGAAGGCCTCGTGATGGTCTTGTTGAGAGATAGAATGGATGAAGTGATTTTGGTTGACTATTGGAAAGTTAAAGTGTTGTGCGGGCAAGTGAGGAAGTGGGTGAGATCGTGAACCTCTGACAAGAAAACAGCGAAGGCGTCGCCTCTAATAGTAAATCCTCGTCCAGCCATCAAGCCATACCGGCCAATGTACAGGGCAGCTCATCTGGCACTCGTCGACCCGGGAAGCCAACACCCCCTGGTGTATTCAGCCTGGAGGGGTGGCGGTCGGTATCGGGTCACGTCAACAGCCATTGATGTCGAGGGCCTTGGTGGTGTAGTAGGGCGGACTAGATGGTGAATAGTACGAAGTACATGCTCACACGCAGCACCCATACCTGGACATAGAAGAGTGGGTAAAAGTGACGCAGAGCCGTGAACCCTCCTGTCGACACCCGCCGCCAACCCCTGTTGCCTGCCGAGAGCCAGCGGAGCATAGGGTGTGCGCGGGAAACCTTGGTGGCCCTGTGTGCTGTAATAACTCAGCTAGTCTAGACTGGGGGTGTGGAGCAGTCGGGCAGACTCCATTCATGTTGCCTGCCACCGTCGTCGGCGAACGAACCCTTGGCTATCCCAAATCAAGAGCCAGAAAGCTAGGCAAGATCAGCCTTGTCTGGGGGCCAGGACGTCGGCAAGCCATGCCAGGGACCAAAATACGACCAGTTGAGAGGGGGTCAACCCGACAAGAACGAGTGGGCGTGGCAATACCATCTCCAAAGTTCCCACTTGACTGAAGTTTTCGGAAACGAGTGCGATGCGGGCTCGAACAACAGCTTGAGGCGCAAAGATGGGTACTGCCGGGATGTAAGTACATACATGCGTACGGTGGATAGAATTGCATCCAGACGGCACATGGATGCTGATTGTTGTTGTTGCTGTTCTGTCGCGGTTGATTAGAGCCCGAAGAAAGTCGAGTACGACCTATCTGGCTGGGTTGGATCAGGCAGGAGCACGGGGCAGTTGCTGCCAAAGTTGGCATTTCACTATGAGAATGTACCGGCGCGTTCGAACGAGTCACAGTTCCACCAAGTCATTCATCAGCAAAATCAAGCACATGCCTATCAAAACCTCACGGACAATCTTTATTGTCGTCCCTAATATCGTCGCATCGACAACACTCAGCTGACGGCTTCTGAACACTCTTGGCGATACTTCGTGCTCAACTCTGAAGCACTTCGGAGCCATAACACCAGCTAAACCGGTGTCTCGGTAATTCTCGAGTGCCAGACCAAAGACTCAGACTTCAAATGTAAGGTGCTTTTCTCGAACTACCGCCCACGGGGTAAAAGCATTCACGGCTCGCTGGATTAGGCCCACTGACCAAGAATCGTGGCATGGCAGGACAAGGCGGTGCTGCGCGCACAGCTGACCAAACTGGGCGATGGAGGCTCTGGTGGGTGTAAGGAGAGGGCGGGAGCTTGGCCCGCCAGGTCAAACAAATCAACATGGACAAGCGGCGCTCCGCTCATGAATCCTCCTCTGCTGCCCCCAGCTGGATATGTCGCACTAAGGCAGTTTGATGGGACAAATGGACCAGCTAATGCTCCCTAGCGCATCAAGTGCCGCGAGCCACATGCCTGCCCTGCCTTTGCACGTTGTCGAACACCAAGTATCTACTTGGTGTGGACCAAACCCAAAGCATCGACATGCCCATCTAGAAGTTTTCTGACTGTCCATTGTAGGAAATTCGTACTCGCTAGGGAATCCGGAGCCATCGCCGGTCTGAGATCTCACTATTCTGGTCATCGTGGCACCGCAGCCACATGTTGCCAATGCCGACTTAAATACTGATTGTGCATACATAGTGTTCGGTGACGAAAATGAAAACTATCATCGTGTTCAAGCATCTGCAATGCTGGACAAATACAGCCAACATTGTATCATTAACGACGGCGCATCCTTTGGCCCTGTATTCGCTGCGCACGCAGCACCTGCAGTATCGTATCTGGGGACTTGGGTCACAAATTAGTGCAAGGCGTTCTATCCCGCCGCCACTATTCAACCTGTTTGTATAGCATAGAGGAAACGGCACGCAGAACTCCATGGTATACGATTCCAAACGGCCAAGGCGCCCAACACACATCGAATCCAAAGTACCTATTAGGGCTGTGGCAACTTCAGAATGGTACATCATAATCTTGAAGCGCGGCCTTAGCTTGAGGACCGCATGCTCCAACGTTCAAGCGACGACGAAAGTGGCGTGCCGCTGTGTCCTAGGTTGGCCTAGCGCGAACGCGAGATATACGATGGGCAGACTCATATCGTCTATGGGCCGCTAACAAGCTTCGCTATCTTCTCTAAGTCACTAATTGACACTGTATCCATACAACAGGGCTGGTGCTGGCATTGCCTATCACATTCAATCGCTGGAGATTCCTACAGTACAGGCAGAGGCTCTCAGTCTAGCAGTCGTCGTTCTGAGCACTTCCGGAATACGTTCAATCCTGGTGAGAAAGGTGCGGAGTTGAAAGTCCTCCCCGCGCCTTCATTGCTGAGCCAGAGTTTCTTCTAATTGTATGGACACAATGTCTTGTCATGTCATTTCATTTTTCTTCGTCTTGTTCGAAGAATCGTTTTTTTTCTCTGGTGGTATTAAGACCTTCGCAGTGCAACAGAGCGATCGGACACCTACAGAGATGCACACTATGAGCAGGCTACGACGAAGAAACCCGATCATTTGTTCTATGCTTTGTTGCATTCCATCATTGACACAAATAACGGGGCCGAATCTCCTCACGGCATCTTGCGGCCTTGAGCGAAGTCAAATGGTCAGTGGCAACTACAATGGTAAAGCTCGCTGAGCTCACATCCATATGCCACTGGCAGGCGAACCGACACTACTTTAGCGATGCTTTGTGACCACAGAGCAAAGAATAGCCTCTATTGTTTATGAGTAATATCGGAACCAGACTTGCGCGCGCCAAAAATGCCCCCGACAGGCAGAGGGAACCCTGCCCGTCCTTGCCATTTCCCCCTATGTGTCCGTCGCATTTGCCTGGCCGGCCACCCTAGTGATGTAAGGAGACCTAATATCGGGTTTGCAATGCTTCGTGTGCGACGCCAAAAAAAATCGTCTTAATGTGCTAAATTGTTTAGCTGACAATTTGATCATCCAGGTGCGCAACAATAGTGTCAACACAACAGATCACTTTTCGTGCAAACTCTAGATCAAAGCTCTTACAACACACTCGCGTCTTGCCCTGTGTGGCATCGTCGCCACACACACCATCTGCTGGCATCCGGCCACTTCACGGCACGATCTGTTGAAATTTGTATGCCTCTTTCATTTATAACAGGACCCTGATCCAACTTGTTTCTATTCTTGGGACGACAGTTGTGCCTCCTTTCGATCATTTCCTTTCACAGTACCCTCCACTCCATGAGATCGCCACATCGGTGCGAACAAACTGCCACGAGCCATTGTTCCCAGTTGCTACGTACTGCAGCGAATGCACGTGTCAACCAGGGTAGTGTCTATCATTCACGCCTATCCAAGTACGAGCAGCGGTGCTATGTCAAGTTGGTCATAGGGACATTCGCTTAAGGGCTGGACGGCTGGCTACGTACCTAGGTAGGTAGTCGGGAAGCTGCAGCAACCAATGGCAGCTTTCACAGGGTTCAGACTTAGAAGGCGGAGAGTCGATGGTCCCTACACTAGGTCGGCCTTAAGGGCTCCCCAAGGACGCGTCTCTGCAAGTAGGGTGACATTGGGCGCGGCTGAGGGGATCATGCTTTCAAGAAATGCAGCATGTCATGGCATGAAGGGCAAATCAAAACCCACCGAGGTGCACACAAGCTTAAGTTGTAGTCCTGAGCCCAGATGTTGCCTGCCGGAAGTGAGCAGAGGCTCAAGGAGAGGCTCCTCGTCCATGTGCATCCAGAGTCTCCCAGTTTCACTAAACGAAGACGCTCATACCCACCAACGACTCCTCGCCTTGACTTGTTACACCATAGTCGTCAACAGACTTAATGGTGGAGTGGAACGAGGGTCATCCTACTGCTAGGACAGAAAACCATATATCGCCGACCCCAAGTTGCACTGTCTGATTCTACATTGGTCAACAAGGTCGTCACTGTCCGCCAATCGCCAATTACGAAACCAGAGCGCACGGCCAAGGAGATATCCGCCAAGTCGTCATCCCAAACTACTCCTGGAAACTGATAGCTTTGCGGTGGGCTTTTCGCAGGTTAACTAGCCAACGCGCCTTCGCAAGAATTTCACTCGCGAGCCGCAGAGTATTCGCCGACGGTCGACTTCCTGGGTACCTCGTGTCGAGGGAGCACTGCAGGAGGCGAATTATGTGCAGGCTGCATAATAATACCAGACCCTATACTCCGTACCTACCTACCCAAGCCTACCCGCTGGGTTATATGCTGTCTGGTGGGTTTCCGTCTGGGCTGTTTGACAATTGCCAAAGCAACGCTGAGAGAGCGGACCGACAGCGCTCGCCCTTGGTGCCATTAGTGTCAGCTCGCTTGCCCGGAACCAGCCGAGCCATGGTCACCACCGCTGATCATGCTACCAGACTCTTCCTCCTTCACTCACTCACTCACCCAATTTTGTGGTGGACAAATGTTGCGCGTCGAAAATGAATAAAAATGAGGCTTCGGGACCGGATCAATCGAGGATGGGCATTGAATATTTGCCAGCTAGCACAACGTGAACAGGCGCCTTGTCCATTGTGGCACTTGTTCAGTGACGAAGGCAGACGCTGAGGGCTCAAATTCGCCGGCCATTGCCGCCACTATGAAGCCGTTGAAGCCATGGCGTTTCTCACTGCAGGCCGTCCAAGCCCATTGTTTAGCTACCTCCCTAATCAGGAACATAGCATTCGGAGTCGACGGCCCAGAACGCCTATTATCCAGACGACGACCAGAATACCAGCAGCAAGCGAGGAGTGTGCAGGCAAGAAGCAAGCACGCAACAGACGCACACCTTTCCCAGTCTGGAGGCAATATGGAGAACCAGACGCTAAGTTGGCAACGCTACTCTCACGACGGACAGTTACTGTACCCCCTCAGCAAACAGCCGCCCGTCAAGGCCAGGTTGGGGGCTAATACACTCACTGTGGCTCACTTATCTCGCATTTGCCTCCGTCCAACTCGGCTTAGTGTATGTATGAGCAGTGGCAAAAGCTCTAAGAAACCAGGAATGGTGGTTAATATAGCACTGCGCTTCCTGGCATTCATGTTTTGCTGCCATTTGTCAATTGGCGAATTCTATCATGGCTATAAGACTCGCAACGTCATTATCTGTCTATATCATGTTGTCCTTTTGTCAGCTTCCAGGCGGGGCTAGAGGTGCAATGGAGAGCTTCGACTAGCTTCAGAAACTTAGGCCAGAGATACATAGTATCGCATCAGTATTGCCAGAACCATTGTGGACCAGGCCATCTGCAGGCCACATGGCCGACTGGGTCTCTGCGATGGGGTTCAGTTTCGCAGTACGTCTAGAAATGTTGAGGTACTTCGTCAATTTCGGTGACCGAGAACAGAGATGACTTGCAAACTCAATCACATGGCAGCGACGATTGGGCCATCACGGTAGCCCATGTGCGTTCTCCGTAGAGCAAGAGCCATTTGGGGTCCATCTGATGCCCCAGATCATGTTCTCATCTCCCGGAACAAGCGGGAATAGCCACCTCCCAAGCAACTAAAAGCTACCGGAGATCCTATAGTATCGACACAAGTGGCGCGGCAAAGGGAGATGAAGGAGCAGCCAGCATGTTGAGGATGGAGTGCTGTGCTGGAGCCAGAGGCGGCACATGGGTGCGGCACCGATACACGAGTTTCCCATCGTGGACTCAAGTCAAGTATTAGGTCCCCTTCCCGAAAGATCGAAGAACCTCTCAGAGACCAGCCTGTTGCGCCAGGTTAAATCAACGAGGAACAGCACTGGATCTAACCCCTTGGCAAGGCGACCCTTGTTGGTGGAGGCCAACAAAAGATCAGATTGCCTGGTAATGGCTGAGACTTAGCTGTTTTAGGGCATGCAGACGACAGCCACCATCTCCAGCCGCAGCAGCCACGTTGAAGGTTACTCGCCCGTGTCTCGGGCTGGACGAGGGCATGTGGTTGGTGGAAAGTGGCCAGGATGGGCAGCATTCCGGCAAACTACGGCGGACTCGCCAAACGCCGTTCTGAATGTATGTATTCCCCTTAGCCATGGCCGTGGAGCTGGCGATGATCATATCTCTGCATACTCTCCTGCACTGTACGCCAACCTGTTTCTATAAACAGCATGTGCACAGTGGATGATCCTCTGCCTGTGGCGCACACATAGGCAGGCTGAGGCACAACGGGCACAACGTTACAGGCGTTTAGTCGGTGAAAACGAGAGCCATATGGATGCTTTTCTCCAAACGTGTCTGGCTTTTTTGATGTGAAATGTATTATCATGTGCTTTCTTGCAAACCGATCAAGCGCAACTTTGCTGCGTCTTGCCAGAGGAAGTTAGCCGGCAAGACACATCCCAGGCGTCTCTATAGCCGTTGTCTCTTTTCCCCCCTCACATTGATAACTTTCTCATCAGGCTCTCAGAACCTCGCCTTCTGAGACACTGGCGCATATTATTCGGTGCTTCTCTATGAGAGCCTCCATGTTCCTATGGTCGACAGGTTCTCTTACTATGTATTGCAAGGGAACTTTGTATTTCACCTTCCCTTTCATGCAGCTTCGCTGGTGGCCACGTAGTTGGCAAGTTCCAGATCGACTGATCTGTACATCATGTCACTTCCACTGAACTCTTGGCAGACAGGCGTGGGAGTGGTATGATGGCCATCTTTACATGGAAACCTTACCATACACAAAGCACGAAGCTATGGGACTGGTGTATCTCACAGCCTTTTGTTTCATGCTCGTTCACAAGCAAACGGTGTGCACATAAGTGCCAGATGTGCTTACACATTTCAATCCGCCCGGTGGGAGTACTACTGACGGGGACTACTTCCGAGGTGCCTGGATGTATTAATGTCGACTCCTGACGATTCGATATGTCATATCACACGACACCTCACTTTAATTTATTTTTTTCTGTCTGTACCTCTAATTCTTCCACTCAGCCCTACGAGCATGGTAGTACAAAATGCAGGGCTTAGCAGGGCTCGGCGGTGTCAAAATCCCGGCTTGTTCTTTTTGCTGCTGCCTGGAGCTGAACCTCGTCAAGCATGTATTCCGGCAGTTTGGGACTCGGCCGGGTCGTGAGTGGTAGAAGCTTGGGTTGCCCGATTGATATTACATGCTGCACGTTGGCCGTTGGAAGTCAGCATGGAGGGTGACAATAAGAGGGGGAAAAAACCATGCCTGAGTTGGGTGTTCGCTGGTCCTGTCACGGTCAGGCACCTTGTTGGACTTCACCACCCTGGCCGCTTGGTCATCGCTGACTCACGATCTGCGAGTACCGAATATCCACAGTCGCGTGCGATTGTTTGCAGAGAACATAGGCTAGATCAGCGTGTATACATGAAGAACTGCCGCTTTGGTAGGTATGTTTTCGGAACTAAGCGACATAGTTCTGCTCGGCGGACGATTGAACATCGTGGGGATGGCTTCTGGTGTTGCGCAAGGCATCCACGTACTTGTGACCTAAATCAATGAATGGTATTCAGTGCTTCGCAGGCCCTTTTTTCTGCGCTGCGCTTTTACCTCGAGTGACCCTGCACCTGCAAGCATAACGCAAACAACGTATCATGCCAACGCAAGCATTGACGACAGAGGCAAGGGAAACCTCAGTCCCAGGGCAGGCGAAGGCGATGACGCAGCGAAACATGCCCCGCGAGCATCGCCTCCTTCGTCATCACGTCTTGTCCCCCCTCGTAAGGTTCACAGAGCCAGGGCGCAATAGTTTCCAGTTCACAAGGCGGGCATTGGGGGCCAACCGGTCAGCCTGATTTCAGTCCTGTGCAGCAAATCCAGACCTTGGCGTTCTGAGCGTTTTATTCCTAGACGGGAGAAATTATTGTTTGTGTTACCCCTTTTATGGCTTTATTGGACCGGAGGCGACGGAGCACACGGGAGGAATTTTTTCTGGCTCAGGGAGAATATGGAGGAGGTGTGAATGACAAAGACTTCTAGACGACGCTGGATGATGATGATCATGCAGGTAAGCCGTTCTGCACGTGGTGCCATGGTTGTTGCACAGTACCATGGGTGCGTCATCCGGTGAGGGCTGATGTGGTTACAAAAGCCGAGAATTCGGGTAGTGGTATGATTTTGACTTGCGTCGTTTGGTATTATGATGGGGATGAAGGTTATGGTACGGTAGCTGCGAGCATTGCGTGACGTAGATGATACGGCTGGTTGGCGTGGGAGGTGCACGGCACGGCACGTATTTGTTGTGCATTCACGAAGGGGGCGAAGCAATTTAAGAGTTTTCGTCATTGACATTCGTTCTGTTTACTCTACCTTCATATGCGAGCTGTAGATTCAGGTATTAACGTAATTTTATGTTTGTCATTGTGATCAAGTGAATGTGCTGTCGTTATTTCCCCGTTTAGACGAAGCCAAACGGCCTGCTGCCGGCTTAGAAATGCACGACCAGCAACGCCCTTTCAATAGCTCGCTCGAAATTAAAAAGGTCTATATAATAGTAATCCGCATATTGATATTACTCGCAGCAGTCAACATAAATCTCCCAGCCCACGCGGCCTTATTTACATTGCAGCAATTAATTCTCACTCGCACCCTGCCTCATCTCCTACCACATGGCAGTGTCCCAATCCCGGGGCAAAATGGGGGCCAAAAGAAGCTTACAAGAAACAAACATGTTTGGGGAACAGTTCAGAGTAGAATGCAACCCTATATAGCACAGCATTCCCCTTCTGTCCAAATACCCCAATTATTCCGTTTCCGTGGTGAAATCTATTACCCCATGGGCCTTTTCGGCGCCGCAGAAATACAGGGTGTGGACCATGTACATGTGGCAGGCAAAAAAAAACGCAATGTAACGCTGCACGTCGAAAGTTTCTTTGACCCTTCCCACAGACCCTTACAGTTCGTTTAGAGTGGCCAACCAGAGTGTGAGAAAGAGGAATCAGGGTGTATTCTTGATTTCTATGTGCATGTCGGATGCGGCGAGTCTTCGGACTGGGGGGGGGGAATATGCGGTGGAGGGGGGGTGGTATCGGGATACTGGAGAATGTGTTGTCGGCTGACGGTGGTTTTGATCCGGACGGTTCTTGTTGGGCTTTTTGGGTAGTGCGATTGGATTTGAAGCGCTGAACTGGTTTCTCTGGTTGGTGTACATTTGTTGTGGCGGCAGTAGGCAAGTTTGGTGTGAATCATTTGAGGTTCGAGATATTTGAGCGTAGGGTAGGCTGGGATCCGGTTGCCTTGACTTGATGTTATGACGTTCAGTGGATGGAGTTACGGTTTGAGCTGGATGAATTTATTCTCGTAGTTCATTGAGGTTCTTTGCATGACGTGTGATGGTTTTGACGCAGCTCTCGATTTGTGTCGTTGGAATAGTGTCCGACCCGCTAGTATAGATTGACAACCGTGACGAATATCATGGAGGTTCAAAATGTATAGGTTAAACGCAGAGTGCAAGTATACGTCAATAGATTTGTTGAAACGGGACACGGCCATTTCCATCCAAAAAAGGTTGAATTCTGCGAATATACTTTACTTGTTTGTATTCACAATGACCCAGCTTGGTCCACGTCACCGGGTCCCTTTTACGGAATCCGTTTACAGGACCTGAGAGTGTCATGTAATGTTTTGACTGCCTTCAGCTTGATTTTGCTATGCATACAATATCTAAAATACAACGGCCATGCCCGTAGAATTTACAGCTCTCAACCCCATCTGCCTCTATGCCGGTGCAGGTAACCCACATTACATCTTAGCCATCATCTCTGCCTCCCACTCAGCTCTGCGCTCCGCCGAGCGACGCTTGAAGCGAACCTCTGCCCGGCGACGCTCACCACCGTCAATCTTTCTTCCTTGACGCTGCTCCCACATGCCCTCCGTGACCTTGACAACCGCACCAGCTTCTTCTGGTAGCGGCGTGGCGTACGGGCCAGCTATTGACTTCAGACCGCGAACTGTGTAGCCCTTCGGTCGTGGTAGGCTGCCCCCAGCAACAGAGTCGCCACCCTCCTCACCATTCGGTACATTGACCACCCATTTCGCGTCACTGACAACCGAGGCGGGCGGCGTAGCGACCTTCAGGATAGCTTGTCCGTCCTTGACGAATTCGAAATCTCCTCCAGGGCCGAGAGCCCCCTTGCGGTATCGCTGCATCCATTGAAGCAGATACCTTCGATTCCGCGGCGGTTCAATACCGAGCTCTTTTAACTCGGGCGATGTGAGGGAGAAGAGTGATTCCCACGAGGGAAACTTGGAGGCGTGCTTGTTTAGACCGCGGCCAATGAGGGTCAGGAAGGTTGGGACATCGGGTACGAAGGGTCGTGGCTCGGGGATCGCGTGCGGCGGTTTTGTTTTGTGAAGGAATCTGCTCTGAACACTGCTGAGGCAGGTATTTGGGGAGAAGAGCCGAAGGGAAGCTCGGAGCGTTGGAGCTCTCATGACTGCCAGCTGGTTAGCATCGTAAACCGGTGCAATATCGCAACGAAAGGATGCGAAATGACTGATATGACGATATCGTCGAGGGCATGGTAGGGATAAGAACATACTGAAGGTAATCGCGCTGGTAATGTGTTCTGCGCCAATTCCTAAAAAGCCTGGTTGGGTTTGTATAGTATTTCAGATCGTCACCCAAAACTCCTGGACAGCGCCATCGCCAACCTTGAAATTTGATGTTGGAAACCCTTATGTAAGCAAGGCTGCTGCGGCGCTTGCCAATTGTGGCGCTCTCATTTCAGGCACTGATTGGATATTTTGGGCAGTAGATGGTGGGGCTGCCTCTCGGCTGCGGGCCTGGCGTGCCGGGTGTAAGGCAGCTGTCGCATTCACGACTGCCCTCATCTCTTCTTCATTCTTTTCTCACTCGCCTTTTTTTGTGAGTGATCAAAGCCCACGATGAAGCCTCCATGACACTTGGTTTCCACCCAGAATGAGATAAAAAACTGTTACCGATCTACTTTGAGGATAAAATGCCTAAAATGGCCGCGGCGCGACGGCGGTCCAAGGTGGCGGCTCTATCAAGTTTAGAAGTGGCAATCGATGGTACGTAAATCTCGCCGTGAATGTGCTTCTTTGGCTAATTTCTAGTTCTTAGACTCGATACCATCCACAATTACCGAATATTTTGCTAATTTTACTTTGGATGATGGTCCTGACACTTCTATCGGGGAAAACCCGTCTGTGAAGCGTCGCAAGGGGGACTGTAAAATTTACTCGCCACGCTGCTTCAAAAGACTGCGCTGCTTTTGTCAAGTCATGCGGTGATGTGGGGGAGTTTCTCAAAATTACGCTGCGTCAGCCAGGGAGTTTGGCCATGTTATCTCGACCGAAAGCGCCGGCGGTTTTTTTTCAGCTGTGTTCTTTTTAAAACCCGATGAAATCGACGAAAAATCTATTCGAATTCTTGAAGTTGCTGGCACAAACACCAAACGCGATGGCCCAGGTGATATATGGCTGGGGACGGAGTTGACATTGACGTGTCAGGACGGCCTCATTACATTCGACATATCTCTCGAATTAAATTGGAACGAAACTCCTTCGCCTTACTATTCACTGCCCAACTCAAACGAGCGCAAAATCACAAATCGGCTCATTGATAAATTTTGGTCCACAGGGGATGACGAGCATGAGTCAGCGTTGTCGCCCTTGCATTTTTACGAGGCAGCACATGTCCCTCCAAAATTGGACGAGAATTTGGAAATTATTGTTCCGGGGCTTGAGTCAACGTTATTTCCATACCAAAAACGGACCCTGCAGTGGCTCTTAGCTAGAGAGGGTGTCACATGGTGTCAGGATGAAACTAGACTGCAGAGACTGCCATTGGCGTCACGCTCAAGTTCGATCGACAGCTTTCGCACTGTTCAGGATACCGATGGTAACACTGCTTTTGTAAGTGACGTCTTTCAAACCGTCACCAAGGACCGAACTCTATATCAAAAGGTGGACGAGCAAGTCAAGGGCGGTATTTTAGCCGAGGAGATGGGTCTCGGAAAGACGTTGGAGATTCTGGGTCTCATTCTTCTTCACACCAGGGCGGACGCTCAACTCGAACAGAATGGATATCGATCAAATGGGCTCGTTACCTCGAGCGCTACCCTGATCGTAACTCCAGAATCGCTGCGCCAACAGTGGATGTCGGAGATTGCTCGTCATGCGCCAGGTCTGCGGGTAAAGCACTATCAAGGCTGCAAGAAATTCCGGGACGGAGATGAGGCGGCTATAGTCGAGGAACTTTGTGGGTATGATGTTGTAATCACAACATACTCGGTGCTGTCTGCGGAACTCCACTTTGCTATAGAACCACCACAGAGGCCTCGGCGATTTGAGAGAGCCTATCATCGTACAATGTCTCCTTTGGTCAAGATATCGTGGTGGAGGCTGTGTCTTGACGAGGCACAGATGATTGAGAACGGTTTCAGTCAAGCGGCCCTTGTCGCTCGAGTTCTCCCACGTATCAATGCGTGGGGCATCACTGGTACCCCCGTGAAGGATGATGTCAAAGACCTATCCGGGCTGTTACTTTTTCTTCGATACGAGCCCTACTGTTCTTCAACCCAGGTCTGGCAAGCCTTAATATCGAAGCATAAAAAGTTATTCCAGCAGATCTTTAACTCAATAGCACTACGACACACGAAATCGCTTGTTAGAGACGAAATTCTACTACCACCGCAGAAGAGGTATGCTATCAGCATGCCATTTACCGCAGTTGAGGAACAACATTACCAATCGCTTTTCAAACAGATGGCAGAGGAATGCGGGCTAGAGCTTGATGGGTCACCAAAAGAGGACAACTGGAACCCAGAGGACTATGAGGATGTCATGAGGATATGGCTTAATCGTTTGCGCCAGACAACGCTGCACCCAGAAGTTGGTATTTACAATCGTCGACTGCTAGGCTTCAACAAATCACGGCCAATGAGGACTGTTGATGAAGTACTTACGGCTATGTTGGAGCAAAGCGAAAACGCCATCAGAACTGAGGAGAGAGCCTATCTGCTCAGCCGTTTGACCAGAGGCCAATTATACGAGAATAGCCCACGTGTAAGGGAGGCGATGACACTGTGGGAGGATGTTAGGAAAGACACGGAGAGGCTTGTATTTGAGGCCAGAACGAAGCTTACAGATGCCATCCGTGAACATGGCGGAGAAGAGGCTGTCAAGAGAGCAGAAGAAGAGGACCGCGTTCGCGATTTGTCTGAAACAGATGATGAGGCTGATGAGTTGGACGGCAAGGGCAAAATAGGCGAGTGTCGCCGAAGACTGCGCTCGGCGCTCGAGCTGCACCACAGAGCCGTGTTCTTCTGCGCGAATGCTGCCTTCCAGATCAAAGGCAATCAAGAAATGACTGAGCCAGACTCAGAAGAGTTCCAACGGCTGAAGAAACTAGAAGACGATGGCTATAGCACAGCAAAGGTTTTGAGACGCGAAATACTCCGAGAGAGCAACCGGAAAGCGACTCGTTATATGAACAAAATTCGTCGCACAGCTTCTAAACAAACATTTACCGAAATACCCGAGCTCGTAACGAACCCACAAAAAGGTATCGAAAGTGGACGCATCGTGGATAATTTGGAAATGCTGTATGGGGAGCTGAACGAGCAAGCAAATGTCATCGATGAGTGGCGGGAAGCCGTTGTTCAACTACTTCTTCGACCGCTCGTGGATGAAGGCGAGGAGGATGTCGAAGTTACAGGTGAAGAACTTGGAGACTCTGCTAAACTCCAAGATCTGCTCATGGTTTTTGTTACCACTCTGAGAGCTGCAATTGCTGATCGCCAAGATGCGATCTCTGGGCAGACCAACGAACTTGCCAAGCATGAAACGGAGACGTCCTTACGTTTAGCAAAGGCAGGCAATGGACCTGCGCCAGAGAAAATGATAGAGATGCTGCAATTGAGGGCAGAGATCAAACCGAAGATGGCCAATTTGTCCATGAGAGCCGCCATTTCCGAATTCCGCGCCCTGCAATCGCGAACGTCCAGAGATGCGGCTCCAGGAAGTCGCGAAGCCGTAGAGGCAAAGATCGCTTCTGAGCATTAAGGGCAATTCAAGCTCAGATCACTCAGCAGAACAAGGCGGCGGCTGCATTGGAAGCAGAAATCGAAGGCTTCAAGGTTACAATGAATGCAAGGCTGGAATACTACCGACAATTGCAGGCAGTATCGGATGCAGTACTCCCTCATGACGGGCCCAAGACGGATGCCGCAATTGCCAAGCTCCAACAGACGGAAGACGATCTCCGTAAAAAGTTATCATCGGCGGAAGCCAAGCACAGATATCTTCTTAACCTAAAAGAGGCTGGCTCTAAGTCAAATGAACCGCGAATGTGCGTCATTTGTCAGATGCCTTTCATCACGGGTGTTCTGACCGTATGTGGTCACCAATTTTGCAAAGAATGCATGACTTTGTGGTTCAAAGCGCATCATAATTGCCCGGTGTGCAAGAGAGGTCTCAAACCCTCCAACCTGCACGACATGGCCATCAAACCACAGCAGTTGCAGGTTCGTAGCGAGGAAACCAGTGAACAGAATCAAGTGGTGCAAAGACGTGAGATCAATTCACCAAGAAAGACTGCAATCTATTCAGAGTTCAATGCGGATAAGTTGGCTGAGATCAAGAACATTGACCTCGACGGACCGTCCTTTACAACCAAAGTTGACACGCTGGTTCGACACCTTTTGTGGTTGAGGGAATCTGATCCTGGGGCAAAGTCAATTGTGTTCTCACAGTAAGTTTCGCCTCCATGATACATATCGCTATTCTGCGTCGTCGAGCGCATGTACTTACCTGATCCAGATACCGCGATTTCCTGCACATTTTACGCAATGCGTTTAGGAGATTTCGTATCGGCCATGTTTCAATCGACGACGCGAACGGCATCACGAGTTTCAAGAAAGATCCGGCCATCGAAGTCTTCCTCCTTCACGCAAGAGCACACTCCAGTGGACTCAACCTAGTCAATGCGAGCCATGTTTTTCTCTGTGAACCCCTGCTCAACACGGCCCTGGAGCTTCAGGCAATCGCCCGAGTAGACCGCATCGGACAACAGCACGAAACAACAGTTTGGCTGTATCTCGTCTCAGGAACAGTAGAAGAAAGCGTTTACAACCTCTCAGTCCAGCGACGCATGGAGCACATGGGCCATCGGAACTCCAGCAAAGCCACGGCGAAAGGCGTCGCCACGTCCGAGATCCTGGACGCCAACATCGAGGCAGCCAATACGCTCGAGTTGGAGCACGCCGCTTTGTCCAAGCTGATGAGCAAGGATAAATCAGCTGGAGAGATGGTCGACAAGGGCGATCTTTGGGAATGTTTATTCGGTACGGTCGGTGCGGGAAATGATGCGAATGACGAACAGAGAGATTCCAGGTTGCAAGAGAAGGCTGTGATGAGCTACCTGGCGGGTGAGGCCGCCGAAGCGCGACGAACATGATTGCATACATGATGACATGAGACACGGGAATATGGATGGATATACGAATGGAGTTCTGGGGCAATTAGCAGGGTGGCTTTGCATTTTTGCTTGCACAAGTATTCTTTGGGTGCTTGAATTAGAGTGAGCCGTGGCTGTTATCGATTTGCACATGGCGTTGGCCGAAAACAGTGCTGAGTGATAGATCTGGCAGTAGCTTATTGCTACCATGACCTGGTCGTAATTCAAACTCCAAAGTTTCTCCAGTGTACCAATGTTGGTCAAGATGATTTTCACAAGGGGCATGTATTTGAAAGTCATACTTGAGGTGACATGATGAATTGCATTTTGCATCTCTGTCATTATCACCGGTGCATAGCGCACATACAGCTTTTCATTTTCTCCCCTTCCCAGCTGCCCCTGTTGTACATATCCCATCTCTTGGACAGCCTGGCCGTTTCAACCTGTGCCAGCCACCTGAACTACCCTACCCCGAAGTGCATTCGGTTTCATTTCCTGTACTGATCGTACACACGCTATTGCCTCTGATGACGGTTCAATCAAGAAGTCACCAGATACTACTGCTGCTGTAATATCCGACAAGAAAGCTTGAGTAAAAGCTTTCGTAGCTTACTCAACGACCTTCTTCTTGGGCGTAGACTTGACGCGCTTGGCAACGGGACGGTTGATGTGGTGGTCAGGAATCCAGCTCTCGTCATAGGTCTTGGAGCCAGTGGCGGTGCCGACAGACTCGGAACCAGACAGGGCGGCGTCGGCGTCGGCGATCTTCTTGGTCTTCTTGCCGCTGGAGGTGGACTTGGAGCGCTTAGCCTGGGGGAAGAGAGCCTCGATCCAGGTCTTGTAGACGAAGTAGAGGGTGCCGGCGAAAGCTCCAGACAGGACGAGGTAGAGGAAGATGCTATGACAAGCATTAGTTGTGTGTATTCCAAAAGCGATCCGAGCTGAGCTAGGAATGAACTATGGGTGTACAAGGAAATCAGTTCACATACATCTGAGGGTCGAGGAAGCTGGTAGGAGCTTCGACGATGGAAGCCTGGCCGTCGTGCGCCAAAACCTGGTGCAGGTGGCCCTTGGCGCTGGTCAGAACAGCGGCAAGTTGCAGCTTCACATCCTGCGGCTGCATGTCGAGAGCGAATGAGTAAGGGAAGCTCTTGGTCTCACCAACCTCAACGGCATGGTTGTACTGGACGGCGGTCAAGTTGCGGAGGATGCTCTGGTAGGCGGGGGTGCCCTCGGGGAGCTCCTTTGGGTTGGCGATGAAGCCAGCGAGGAAAGCGACCTGAATGGGACCATCTTCGTTGTTGGTGATTTCGACGAGAGCCTTGGTAGGACGGCCGTTGATGAGGCGCACTCCGAGGATGTCTGCGTCAGGGAAGGTCGTCTTCAAGGCGGCCTTGAGCTCGGGCTGCGATGAGGGGACGCTGCCGTCGGCGGGGGGAGCATCGGCCTGGAGAGGAAGAAGAGCATGTTAGAAGTGATACAGCTTCAATCGGTGGAGGTCGTCAGTGAGTATTCTGGAATTCACGTACGGCTGATGCGCCAAAGACCTGCAGTGCAAGCACCGAGAGCAATGAGGTGAACAACATGATGACGGAGGGCAGGAAGACCAAGCGGAGACGGGGATTGAGTCGAAGAGAGTGCAAAGAAACTCGAAAAAAATATTCCAAGCGACCCAATTGACAGACTAAAAAGGTAAAGAGGGAGAAAGAAAGAGGTTGAGGAGGATGGGGGATGGGGATGTGAGATGGACGGGATTAGGAAAAGGGAGGTTTTGGGTGAAGCTAGCGAAGCGAAACGAAGCGAAGCTGCGCCGTGTCCAGACGCCAGATTCGGGGTGTCGACGGTGAGGTGAAGTCGAGTGGGCCGGGCCGAATGCGCGAGTTGGGCAAGAGTGATTGACGGCGGCCAGTGGCCAGTGGAAAGGTGATGTGGCCTCTGCTCTGCTCTGCTCTGCTGGTGCTCTGCTGGTGCTGGTGTTACAGACTGGCCGGGACGGGCGGGACTGGGCTAGGCCAGGCTAGATTTCAGGAACCCAAGGAATCAGACCCAAGGAACCCTAACCCTGGCTCGGCCAAGCCCTGGCTTCGATGCTGGTCCAGATCACGTGCGTGATCTTCTTTCCATCCATGTCTGGACTCATCGAGAACTTTTTTGCGTCGAGTTACCGAACTGCTATCACAATGGACATCTACTTCGAATAATGGTTTTTGGGGCATGTGCCTTATCTACCGTGAATCCCACCCCGTCTACCGTACCTGCGCTGCGTCTTAATAGTGTTGAAGACCTAGATGCATCTCTCTCTCTCTCATCCTGACTCCCATCCACCCACTTCTTGACGTCCGTCATCCCAAGTCCAAACCCAGGGATCTCATCGCAACCCGCCCGCAACGAGGATCTGCTCCCCCGTCATGTACCCCGTCTTGACAAACCTATCCCGCAACACATCAGTAAAACTACACTCATAGAAGCAACACCTGAACCGGCTCATCTTACATGGACACGATATTAGCAACCTCCGGCGTTCCCAGCCTATGCACCGGCACGCTACCCGCAATAGCCAGCCCAGGATCCGTAGCCCACAGTTCCTCAGTGTTGGCGTTGCTGCTCCATGTCCTTTCAATGCAGTTAGTATCGCTCAATACCTTCGGGCATCTATACATACGTTGCCTTGGGCGTGGGGATCATGCCCGTCGCCCCAATCATAGCAGGTTGAACCTAGAACATCATCAATATCCCGTATATCTCTGAATGGGAATGGGAGGAGAAAGAATTAACCAGAAATGCAACTTACAATATTCACCGTAACCCCCTCTGGCGCAAGAACCGTCGCCAGATTCAACCCCATCGATCTACACTATTAGCACCCAAACCTCCCGAAGAAAGCCCATCTCAAGGAAACTCACGTCATAGCTCCTTTACTCGCCGCATAATGACACCCATTGATCCCCCCTCCCCTACTCGCAATGCTTCCTACCATGACGACTCTCCCCCACTGCTGCTCCCGCATCCCCGGTAGACACGCTTTTGTGACAACGAACTGACTCCGCGCATTGACCTCCATAATCTCATCCCAGACATCCTCGTCAATGTCCTTGATGTCACGGATGCGTTTGCCGATGCCTGCGTTGGCGACGAGGATGGAAACTGCGCTGTGCTTGGCACGCACGGCGGGATTGCTCAGGATGGAGGGGACGAGGTCGCGCGTTGAGTCGCGCTTGGAGAGGTCTGCGCCGGCTGTGGTGAAGAGCTGGTTTGGATATAGATCCTGCAGCTCTTTCAAGAGAACTGAGGCTTTTCCCTGGATAAGATGACTTAGCTTTGTTCCTGGTCGGATCGGTTGAACCTGGATACTTGCGGCATACTTCGCTGGATGAGTAGTGAAGAACAACGTCACAGCCTTGGCGAGCGAGTTCTTTGGCGTAGGCTTGTCCTATGCCTCCGCTGTACAGTCACATGAGAGAACTTAGTCAGTTATTTTGTTTCCTTGAGAGTTTCCAGATATTCAAGAGTGATGTACGAGGTGGACGAACGTTGCGCCTGTAACTAACGCCAGACGACCCTGGATGTTGTTGTCGACTGACTGAAGCGAGAGCGCAGGCATGGTGGGCGGGCTTAGAGATGAGCTATTGCCGCGATATGCAAGATGGAATATCTTATGGCGCAGACGATGAACAAAATTTCCCCGGAAGATTTAGGTATCAAGGAGGACAGACTCTTGTGTCTACGGATGGTCGTCAACTGGTCAGAGCTTGAGATCGGGAATTGACCCCACTTACACGGCATTTGGTTGAGGGGAAATTTAACTTGGGGAAGAAATCCGGGGCACACACCTACTCTCCTATCATCTCACACGATCAGGACCGTCAAATAATCGCAGTTCCGTCAAATTGAAGAGGACGTTAATATTTTCCTCGTCCTTGGACGGGTCCAAAGAATCAGCATACTCCTGTAAACGACCCGGGCACTCTTCGGCGGAGGATATCCACGGCAATCTCACATGAAGTCTAACTGAGTTCTATTTTCCTCCATTGATGCCCAACCAGTCCCATGATTAGAACAAAACCAGTCATTGAATCAAAGCAATAATCGCTCAACGCCGGCCCATGAGTTTTTAAGTATACCAGAAAGAAAAATCACCACCGTTTGTGTCCTTCATCCTCACCACAGCATAACCAGTAAGCTAGCCAGGGACATGATACTTGTCAGAAGCGCCAGACCAGGCTGTTTGTTCCATGCATCGCTCGTCCTTGTTCTCGCCTCTCCTGGGAAATTACAAGATACCACACTGCGATCGGTCTCTCGTCTGCCATAAGAAACGTTGAAGCCATACATGCCCGGCTGTGGACATTTAAACTTGATTGCCGCGGGACAGCTTTGTACCACTTGATAACAGATATCTTCACAGGGTAGAATCTCTCTATATGGCCCTGGCTGGATGTTGTTGTCGATGAAAGCGTTTCGCGAGGCGTTCTGCGCAGGTACCTGAGCCAGCTCTTGGCGCCGGTCCGCTGGCAGGAGCGTGCCGTTGGGGAAAGCTTGATTGACGTTGCGGATGACGCTGAATTGTGAGCCGGACAGGAAGTCCTCGCAACGGGGAAAGCTGATTGTGCATAGCCATCGCTTATACGCTCTTTTACAATCTTCGCATGTCCTGGCAAGCGAATACTTGGATGTCCTATCTGCCTCGCATTGGATCTGCTGCATGACTTTGAGGAAGTTGCCGTACGTGGTCTTGGCCTGGTTGTCGTACACCTTGGCGAGCTCAGTGTTGTTGAACTTGCCGTCGTTTCCGGGGACTGCGTATTGTATCTCATCGCAGAATTCCAGATCCGTCACAACCTTGCAATTAGGTGCTACGATGTAAGGGTCAGCTCGCTCAGTTCCACGTGTGGTACTAGGATCGGTCTGAAAGCTTCAGCTAACTTACCGGCGTTGGTCTGAAAGGCTGTGGCATCAAAAACGACGCTGCCAGGTTTCTTGGAGCTCTGACTGCCACTATCCTGCCTCTTTGAATTGACGGTTACATTGGCAGGTCGAATGAGAACAGCGCTATAAGATGTCGTGGCGTTGAGTCCGACAACGTAGAACTGCTGCTTTGGCATCCCTCCCGGCCCTCTAAGCGTCATGGAGGTCTTGACCATCGAATTGTTCTTTGCATTTCCCTGATTATTGGCGCCAATGAGCGCATTCTTCTCCAGCCCACAGGCGGAATGACGGAGCCCATCCAGTACTGGCCAGTCCTGTCCGCTAACGTAGAGTTGATATGGCGGGTCCTCGCTCCAAATGTGCCGGGCTTCGCTGGCCTCAGTCGTTAGGTTTCGTGTCATCAGCAATGCGGCTGTAGAGTCACTATCCATCCAAAGGAGCTCTGCGCCCTCATCCTCATTTTTCTGATACTGATGAAAGTATTCCGTATTGGACGCGGCTACTTGGTACTCGTATGACCCGTCAAATCCATCGGCAATCTTCGGCGCATACAGGCCAATGTAGGTGTCGCTGGTTGCGTTGATGCTGACCGTGACTGCGCCTTCTTCGAATGTGTGCGCTGTGAACCCCTTTGCCTGGTTTCCATTTGAATCGCTAGTGATTTGAGGGCATCCTGCCTC
Source organism: Periglandula ipomoeae IasaF13 (assembly GCA_000222875.2). Taxonomy (NCBI): domain Eukaryota; kingdom Fungi; phylum Ascomycota; class Sordariomycetes; order Hypocreales; family Clavicipitaceae; genus Periglandula; species Periglandula ipomoeae. The sequence goes on from AFRD01000098.1 coordinate 35,124, forward strand.
TGTACTGTTAGACAAGAATAAAATTAATTGCGGTGGTTTCGACGCCTTGCCGCCAGGCTTCATGGACGGTTGTAAGCACGTATTCTCGGATATGTAGATTGTGTTGTTCTTCCCTCCGCTAGTTCCTCCACTGGTTCCGTCGTTACCATCCGTCTGTCTTTCCTGCTTCTGCGTGCCCTGGGACGTGCTGTTCCCTAATGACCCCTTCTTTATGATGTAGCAAATGGGTGCGCCGCCTGGCTGGATATTGAATGCTAGCGGCTTGTCGTTCTCGAGAGGTATGGTGTCACCGGCTCGGCCCCATATGCTCCGACTGAGAATGTTGAAGATCGGTTCATATGATGATGTTTGTGATTCGGCGCCGTCGCTATCGCTGTCACCCGAAATGGAGGCAGATTCGGGCCAGGGAGAGGTCGAGGAAAACGAGTCGAGGGGGAGTTCGTAAGCGATGGCTCCCTTTGGGGCCAGGATTAGGAAGTATAACACAAGCAGGCAAAACGTTGCTGCAACTGACGCAACAAGGCGCGACTGCAACGGGCTCAGCTGCATGATGAGCTATGAGCCCACAGGCGGCGAACTGTTACGTCAATGCCGGTTCCGCTTGCCTTGAGAGAGTGTCGTATCGTGTGTTTTACGAAGGGTCGCCTGTCGGGTTCGGAATTTTGTGTCGAGGCACCTGAAGTGCGCTCACTTATCCATCTCTTGTCTCACCATTAAACCATGGCAGAAACGCCCCAAGAAAATATTGTATCTGAACGGTCTGTTAAGCGAAAGATGAACAGACTACAATGCATGGGAATGTTGAAAACGAACGTGGCCAGAAGCATCGCTGTAAATGCAAAGGGTGGGTTATCTCGAATCAGCTTGGCGTCTCATCAAGGGACGAGCGACACAGCTGGCACATGTGGCTCAGCCACCCTGGGAGTTGCGCTCGAGGCCTGACCAGCAAGTGGCCGGGCAGAACGCGGACCGGACGGGCGCCACAGACCAGGCGGCACCCACGCTGGGTAATACTCCCTGTATCTGTATTGTGCAGCTTCAGAGGGGTCTAGTGCGGCGTCGGGCAGTGCCTGCATGTGGCAGTTTACAAGCCCAAGAAAGCCCCACTGAGCAAGTCCCCAAATCCCCCGTGTCAACTTCCTCAGTAAGACGGACCATGTGCATCGTCCCCAAGATGATTCTCGCAGCAGTTGCAACGCAGGCTGGTATTATGCCACGGAACTGATGTGCTCGTACCAGGTAGCTACTGTTCTGCAGTACTCCGTGCATGAGATACAGCCTGTGATGCTCCTCTCGCACCAGTGGAAGCGAGAACTGGCCAACCTGATGCGGTACGGAGGGCGCAAGCAATTTGGAACCCCTTTGGTTTCGGCGTCGTCACAGCAGGTCAGGATGGACGGCTTCTTATCAAAAGCAATGACGCCTTTGATCCACCGCTCCTCACAAGGCTAGAGTTACATACAATACCCATTGACCAAATAAGGCTCTGGCAATAAGTATCAGTAAATTCGATGGCTTCAACAACATCTACTTCAATCTTCAAAGTACACTTCTAGTCACAAGCTTCCACACAGCCAAAAAGGCTGCTTTGTCCCGAGGTAATCCCATGTGCGAGGAAGCGTTGCAAGACCCAGCGTAACAGCGAATTCAACCAACATAACCAAACCCGATTCATTCAATCAACGACAGAAAAGGAAGATATATTGCGCCATTAAATCAGTGTTCCGGTCGTAGATCCTCCAATCATGTCCTACATCAACTGCCCTTACAGGTCCCTCTCGTACCGCGAAACCAGACCCCCTCTCCCCACAACCATGAACGCCATCGTGTAGTGACAAACAAGGGTCATGTCTTTCAAGAAACGAATGCGCCACCGATAAAATGCTGTTAGGATCTCGATCCTATGTCGTGATGTCTCAGCATTATCGTCGTTGTCACTTTTGAATGCGTGACCACCGTAGTAGAAGCATTGGTTTTCAGAATCACATCATGCTGAGAAAACTGAAAACTGCCTATCCTCTCTGTTAAGCGCAGGAGAGTATGCTTTGGCAACTAGGTTCGGCCATCGCAGCGAGCCTCGAAATTTAGTCGGACTTGTCAAGGCCACCAGTCTTGGAGCGCAAGCCAGCGGAGGTTGAGGCGGGTTGCTGGAAGTATCGGCTCAGGGTGGGGACCAGGAAAGATCGGAAAATGATCTCGGCACCACTGAGTGATAGAGGTCAGCATAGCTATAGACAAGTGCGGGTGTGTTTGCCATCGCTAGCACAATAGCAACGGCAAAGTGGGTGGTGGCAACTTACCGGAACACGGGGAGGGACAGCCACAACAGGAAGATGAACTTGAAAACAAAGTAGAAGGAGAACCAGTAGACGATGTTGAAGAAGCTCTCGATGACGGTGAAGAAGGAGAAAACAACCCAGTACTACAAAACGGGAAATTTCCTTGTTAGCCCATTACCGCCCATACGGCCACAGTGAGTCAAGGGAGAGGAGTTTGCATACGGTCAACCACTGGGTGTCGTCGTCCTTGTTGGTAGTGAACAGGGAGTTGAGAGAGTAGTAGCCAGGAATGACGAAGCCAGCGAAGTTGGTCAAGAGCTGGCCACCGAGGTTGAAGATGATGAGGAAGAAGTACAGAGCGGCGACACCGATGACGGCATAGGCCTTGGGGACACCAGCCTGCTTCTCAATATTGTTCAGAGCCGGGTACTTGGAGAGCTATACAAATCAGGCAAAATCATCGCCGCAGGTCAGCAAGTTGCACTTCAATAGAGATCCTGTTTGGTGAGCCGGAGCGGGAGGATGCGCTTGGTGAGATCACCAACCTCTTTGTCCAGAGAGCTGAGGTAATTCTGGGCCTTTTCCTGGGCAGACATCTTGACAGTAAGTTTGTCGTTGGACTATCGGAGGTGCAACAGATCAAAGAAGAACGATGTTTTGTTAATGGAGAGACTGCTTAAACGGCGGGAAGTTGCGATCGCAGAAATAGTGTGTGTCAAATGAAGATGCAAGATAGCAAAGGTAGAAGATGAGAGAGGTGTCCAGATCCGAGTCGAATCGAAGCTACGCAATGGCTACGCAAAATGTGGACGGTGTGGGAGTAGAAGCGAGCATGCATCGATGTGTGCGCCGTCAGGTGGGGAGCTTGCCAGCAGGTTGCCGGCTGCGGGCTGCGATCAAGTGCCCAGGACACTTGATACGGGCAGGTCCAGGGAGCTTTGGCTTGTGACAGGTACCTGAACAACTGGACGGCTCCTGCCAGCCACCACGCACAGCCAGAATGACGAGCTCTTGCAGGAGCAGCACAAGGCGAGCAGCGCCACCGGGGCCACACGGGACGCAAGGACGTCAGGGAGTTGGACGGAGTCACGGACTGACGTGGTCCGCTGGAGCAAATGCTCACTTGTCTGGTCTCTGATTCGCCCTCTGTAGCTGCACCATGCCAGGGCAGCTCCACCCAGGTTCGCACAGCGCCTTCCCTTCACCAGCGTTTTCTTCTTTTGACGTGCGCCGTCCTGACATAATACACACAAACCGACGTACTCGATCATAGCACTGATAAGAAGCTGCGCTAGCAATCGTACGGCCACGCACAAAGTCAAGTTACTTGAGCCCGAGACACCATGATACGACCTTCTCTGTCATGCAAAAAACCTACCTTGGTGGGCACCCACATAACCCGAGCCAACGCAGCGAGAACTCTGGCAGGTCGACGTTATGAAATGGGGCCTTGTCTCCCTGAGCGCATATACTTAAGTTCTGGTCATTTTTATATTCCCGCCTCGCAGCCGGGAATTAAGCGCAGCAGACGGTCGATATGAATCCAACATGAGCCTCCAGATCATCCAAATAATACATTCGAGAAGCGGAAGCTGTGGAAGCTTCAGGATATTACAATCGCACTGGCTTCTCCTCTTTGCTTCCATAGGTCGACAAGGATGATCAGCATAAGGCGGCGTAAAGTCATCACGGCTGTCTCATAACTGCATTTCTCAAGCGCAGAGCTCAAAAGCCACGTATCGCATAGACCATTGTGCAAATCGATGCCGCAGCATACGTGACTATATGCTCAGGTATGGAGAGCCCACTCTATCAGGGTCAGTCTTCTTACTCATTAATTACAATGCCGAACGGCTGTGGCTGCAATTTTGACGACGCGGGCATGATCGCTCGGAGGTCGTCTTTGCAATGGCTCCCCAGATCATACAAGCCTGTTGGTAGTCCTCCCTTGTCATCTAACGCATCAAGGTATGCAGGAGCACTTGGGAAGTATATTTGAGGCCAATTTTATGCTCCTGAAGGGCGACGCAAACAAGTTCACATCCAGCGTGATAATGCACGGTACCTTGTTCGTTCAGAGAGGTGTCCAGCCAGGTCTGCGCAAATAATCATCTCTAAGTGATTGCCTCGCGCCCTAGGCACTCCTAGTAGACACTTGGTGAAGGCTTCAGGTGGACACATCACGAGGCTGCCTGATCTCTGGGAATAAGTTGCCCGTCTTGCTCGCAACAACAGTAAACAAATCGCACCGAACCGCTAGAAAACGGAGACAAATAGAGTATCTCATTTGCTTTATGCGCCCCGTGCATATCCGGGATGAATGAGACTCGTTCCGGCCGCTGTGTTGTCTTATGTGTAAGGTACCGCGCATTGCTGTCTGACAATTAGACTCAGTAAATTAGGATGAGGAGCTCGCTTGATGTGCCATATTGGGCGAAATGAGAGCTGGATATGTTTCTCACAGCCGCAGGCCACGGCAAACAGCCCCATGCTGGAATCTCACCTAATTTGTGTGCAAGCTTGCTTACCTAACCGGCGACAGTTTTTGTTTTGGTTTCTGCTCCGGTACCCCACTTTTTGCCCGCTTCCCCCGTTGCAGCCTGTGCTCTTGTTTGATTGGTCGAAATGTGGTTTTTGTTTTGCTCCCAGATGCGCCTGCCATTCTCCTCTCTGCCCGCCTTGTTCCTGCCACCCAGCCCGCTTTTCCTGTGCATCCTGCCTCCTCTTCTCGTTGGCCTCGCAAACAGAAAACAACACCAACATCTGCTGCAAGTCGATAATCGACGAACCACGAGGCGCGCGCATCCAGATAATCTGCTGCATTGAATCCCTGCTTGGACCTGCGACAGTGTTGTGCTTGTTCATAATTTCTTCTTTTGGGTTTTCTTGGGCCTCGTTTTCCCGCCGCAGAGTCGCCGGTCGGTGTTTTTTTGTCTCTCGGTCCGTCAGCCAATGTTTGTTTGGTAGCCCACACAAGATTTCATAACAGCATAACACACCACACACTATGGAGCAAGGTATGTCTCTTCTAGCCGCCAGCGCTTTGTTCTAAACAACACCCGAGCCAAGGGAAAAAACAATGTCAATTGCACATGAACGTGCGTAGAGGGAATCAGCTCTGACTTCCTTTTTTTTTCTTTCCTTGTTTGCAGACAATCCAGCAGCGCGTGCTGCCATCAAGTCGAGGAAGCGTCCGCAGTCCCGCGCCTCGACCACGTCTGTTCACAGCGCTACGACACAACCGACTATGGATCAGTCAGGTTTTACAGACTCATCCGCCATGTATGCCGGACAATGGATTCCCAGTGGCCATGGTCATGGCAAGGAGATCCGCGCCGCGCCGCAGATGTCTCCCGAAGATATGATCATCCAGGCCGCCACTCATATGCAGACGGGCAGCCATGACTTCGGAGTAGATGCATCCATGGGAGCGGCCATGGGCCATCACCACCACATGTCCTACCAGCAACAGCAACAGCAACAGCAACAAGCCATGGGCAGGCACCCTCTCCCTGCTGACCAGTATGCCGCCGCAAACGCAAGTTTTACCGAAGGCAACAGCCAGATGCTCGATCGTGACGACAACGAGGATGGCGATTCCATGTCCGGACCTGTCGGTGCCACGAAGCCGACCACCACTCGATCAAGTGCCAACAATGAGCTGGAGATGAGGCAACTCTTCACAGCTAATCGTCATCGGAATCTCCAGGACGTTGCAGGAGAGCTCCATGGAAACGAGCGAGGTCCAAATTCCGAGCGAACTCGCCAGGTGTTCGCCATGTTGTGGTATGACCGCAAGGATGTCTGGTAATACAATAGAGCCACGTATTGATGCTAACGTCTGACCGTCAGGATCAACTCTGTTTGTTCGAAAGGCAAGGGCTCCGTGCCACGCGGCCGCGTCTATGCCAACTATGCCTCAAGATGTGCTACAGAGAGGATAACGGTCCTGAATCCTGCTAGCTTCGGAAAGCTGGTCCGCGTGCTCTTTCCCGGTCTCAAGACTCGTCGTCTCGGCGTACGGGGCGAATCGAAATACCATTACGTCAACTTCTCAATTGTTGATGATCAGCCAGACTTGAGAGAATCACAACCGCCCGTGCCACGACCACTACCTGAGGCGAAGAGCTTTTCGCAGTCTATGAAGTACGTCAAGACGCCCACGTGCTGCATTGATTCATTTGTCAATCATGCTAATGAGGGAAACAGCTCGAACAGTCAAAGCAATGCTGCCAACCGCAGCTCGCTACCGTCTCCTCGAGAAACCAGTCACGGTCAAAAGTCTGTTGTGGAACAAGTGGGATCTTCTGGCACCTCTCACAGTTTCTACAATTTGCCAGATTTGGCCAGCATCGACAATATCCGAACTACATCAGCAAAGACTAAGCTTGAGCTCTCTTTCCTTTCAGCAGACGACGACGCCTTGAATCAGTCCGAAGTGCTTGCTCTTCCTCCAATCGAGTCATATCTGCCGCAAGGAACAGATCCCGATGCCGCCAAATCATTATCCGCTCTATATCGCTCTCATTGTACATCGCTCGTCGAATGCATCCGGTACTGTCGAGAAAAGACATTTTTTCACCTCTACACTTCGTTCCAAGGAACCCTTACTATGCCCGTCCAGAAGCTCTTCGGCAACCCGGCTTTGGCACCTTGGATTGAAGGATGCGACTACATCCTATACCAACGAATGATGAGCATTATATCTGGACTCACGCTCCAAGTCGTGCCAAAACCAGTCCTCGATACACTCCGCAACATTTCTGAGAGACTGGTGCCACACATTCGCGAGTCTTTTCAGGGTCAGCCCCAACATGTCCTCTCCGCCAAAGAATCTCCCGCGGCAATCTTCTCCGGTCTCATTGACAGGGCCCTGCGAGTCAACTTGACGGCTCATGCGGCAGCCAATATGCTGTCCAATCCCGCAAACAGGGATCAGATGTATGTTGACTGGATTACCATGATTCGAGCTCGCAAGGTTGCCGAATGCGTACCCACTCGAGGCATGGACGACGTCGTTGATATCCTCATCAATGAAATGCGCGACCTTTTGGACCCTGTCAATGTCCCCTGGGAAGTTGAGTGCCTCACGATCTACGGAGACGTCGTGACACGAAGTGGCAGACAAGCTGATGAGAACAGCGGAGCCAATGCTACCGGACAAAATGTTTTGGACAGATGGGCCAGTTTTCTGCAGAGTCTGCCCCAGAAATTCCCATATGCCTCACATACCAATATCGTTTGGTGTGTGGAGCGAATTGGCACCTCAGTCATGCGAGATCTCACCTTGGCGCAAGGCAAGAGCATCGGCTCTTGGTGGGTGACGAAAACCTGGGTCGATGAAATGGTCTGCTTCTTGGCAGAACAGGGTGGTTTTATGAAGCAAAAGCCTCGCGTGCAGCAAATCGCCGATGCAGGTGCAAATACTCAGGCCGCAGAGAAGGAGACCAGCCGTCAGAACTCGCGGTACAGCAGTGGCAGTGATGACTTGAACTTGTCCAATGTGTCTCAATCACAGCCTGGAAGGGCACCATTTCCTCCCCCTCCAAACGTAAACCAAGCATCCGTCGGAGTGAGCGGCGGAGACCCCCACGATGACAGTGGGATTGGTATTCGAACACCCGAAGAGGATTTCCCAATGAAAAAATTTGCTTTTACGGGAACAGAAAACGGGACGATAGTCTCTGGGCAAGAATTGACGGCTGCGGCGGGCTTATAGGTGTATTTGGAAAACGGCGTAACTCATTGATTGGTGGCATGACAGATGGCGTTTGGTTGGCGAAGACTTGGAATAGGGTTGATTTTCAATACCCATTTTATCGTTTATTTACCTCTTTTTGCAACGAAAACAAAGAACTAATCGGCAGATGATTGGGACGACGACGGGATGAGGACACGACCGGGAGGTTCGCCGCGAAGAGGACGGTCAATTTATGTTATTTTCAACTATTCAAGAACAGACTTGTTGTTTCAAAGGGATCTGGGTTATTGGTTCATCATTGGCAGGAGGAAGCACAATTAACAGCAAGAGGGTTTCTGTTCAGTTGTATTTATAACTCTAGGTTTTTGTTATTGTGCTGAGAGTGTTGATGCATACAATGCATTATACGGTATCTATTGCAGTAAGTAAGGTAACGTTCATGCCTCGTGCCGAACAGGGTCTCAGCCAATTATGGAACTGTTGTCATTAGCGTCAATGTGGCTTGTCAGCGCAGAGGGCCGTAAGGAGTTATGCGAGGAGCAGCCACGATGACTGACTTTTCCGAGTATTTCGAAAGCCACAACAAAGAGGCCGGAAGTTGGGCTGATATTACACGGCGGGAGATCATCAAATCACGGTCATGGACGGGAAGGCTAGATTGTGTGTGGCTCGCTTGAGCTGTGGCAATGGATTGCGCCAGGCGCATCATTAACAAAAAAGTCAATAGCACGATGGCACACAGCCCTTAATCCAAGGGTGGACCTCTAATTAACACTGCTGAGGAGGCATCCCAGCTTCATGAACCAGACCCTGTATGGATTTCATGCTTGGTCCAACTTGTGCAGCGACTGGAAGCCGGCGTATTAGATCCAAATAAGTGATGCTCTGAAGATGCAATACACACAGGCTGTTAAGCTTAAAGTCAACCTTGGTAGTCAACACACGTGACTCCTCGAAGAACCAAAGCAGGTGCGACCGACCCGGACGCAGGCCGTACCTGAGCCCCACAGCACTTGCCGCCAAGCATCCTGGTTAGCACCAGACGATACTGGCAAACTGGGTCCTGCATTTGGGTTCGGGCTCCGGATTCGACTTTTATTGCTCACTCACTCGATTACTCACTCGCTCTCTTGATCTTGATCTCTCTTAAAACCGACGAGCAATCCCCTATCTTTAAATAGAGACGTATACTTTTCATACCATATTCAGCGACACCGTTGTTCCATGAGTGACTTGAGTCTCTTTCATACCCAGCATTGATATTTGCGGCCGAGCCACTACGGGTTCCCGCCATCGCAATCACAAGCAACTTTTTTTTTCTTGCTCCTCCGCCGCTCCACTGGTCCGGTTCCCGCCCATCGCATACATTGGGGATTGATTTGAACACAGGACGCGATGGGGAGTTCGACGTATAACAATGCTTCAGAAAAGGGCTGGATAGTCCAAAAGTTTGGCGGCACGAGTGTTGGCAAATTTCCTGACAAGGTGAGTTTTGTTTGCGGTTGAAGGCGGTTGTCTTTGCGTATAAGGTGGGATGGCGTGCTGACTTGCCGCTCTAGATTGCTCGTGATATTGTCAAGTACGTTGGCGTGCAGACACATTGAACGTTTTCAAATTGGCCTAGTCTTTGGTCATTTATTTGGTTTTGTCCTTCTAACCGTCATGCAGGGCAAGCTTGTCAAAAAATCGGGTGGTGGTCGTGTGCTCTGCTAGAAGTACGGGGAAGAAAGCCGAGGGTACTACGAGCCGGTGAGTCAACCTTGTGCTCGGATTGATGCAGAATTGGCGCCTCGCGAGCCGCGAACTTCTTGCACGAAGAGCACTCTCAAGTTTTGCGACCTTCGCCGACTGACTACTTACTCTCTTCTTTTCTAATTGTTTGCGTCAATGCTTACATCTCAAACTCCAGGTTGCTCGCCGTTTATAAGAAATTAAAAGATGTCGGCCTGGCCTATGCCACCTGTTCTCAAGAGGAGCAGGTCGCGCTCATTGAACAAGCCAAAGGGCTCATCACTGATATTTGCAATGACCATGTCTTCGCAGCAGAGTCATTCGTCAAGGATCCCAGCTTAAGAGAGTCGCTCGCCCGCAAGATTGAAGCAAAATGCCAAGAGCTCATTGAATACATCGTGGCTGCGAAGCGCTTCAACCTCGAAATCAATTCAAGAGCCAAGGACCGTGTCATCAGTTTCGGCGAAAGGCTGGCATGCCTGTACATGACGGTTCTTCTTCAGGACGTGGTAAGTCTGCCCTGCCCCGGCTTTGACCGCGGTTCTTTCTCGCCGCGGTCCTTCTTGGCCCGCCGTCTTCATCGCCATAATTTCAAATGCTAATATGAAAGCCCTCACTGGGGCGCTACCGTGGAGCAGGGTGTTGATGCAGAATATGTTGACCTCTGTGATGCGTTACACTATGATGCTTCGGCGCATCTTGACACCAATTTCTACAAAGCTGCCTCGGCCGCTTTCACGAGAAAACTCGAGGCATGTGGTGATCGAGTTCCGGTGGTGACGGGTTTTTTCGGCAACGTCCCCGGCAGCCTCATTGACGGCGATATCGGACGCGGGTATACGGATCTGTGTGCTGGACTATGTGCAGTCGGGCTGAAAGCAGAGGAGCTTCAGATTTGGAAAGAAGTCGACGGTATTTTTACAGCTGATCCGTCCAAGGTTCCAATCGCTCGGTTATTGTCGTCCATCACCCCATCAGAGGCCGCCGAGTTGACGTTTTATGGGTCAGAGGTCATTCACCATCTTACTATGGACCAGGTTATTCATGCCCAACCCCCGATACCGATTCGCATCAAGAATGTCAAGAACCCTCGTGGGAATGGCACGATTGTGGTTCCCAATCCAGTGCTGTCGGCCAGCCACAAGCTCCATCGCAGCACTCCTTCGCAAACCCAATTATCTATCAAAACTCCCAAGCGCCCTACTGCAGTTACGATTAAAGATCACATCAGCGTCATCAACGTTCACTCAAATAAACGGTCCATCTCACATGGGTTTTTCGCTCGGGTCTTCTCCATTCTCGATAAGTATGCAATCTCAGTGGACCTCATCTCTACGTCTGAGGTGCATGTGTCACTTGCGATCCACTCAGGAAGCACCCGCGCCGACAACTTTGCCAACGCAAAGCAAAGCTTGGCAGAGTGCGGTGAGGTGAGCGTCCTATCGAACATGGCTATTCTCAGTCTCGTCGGTGCGGACATGAAGAACATGATTGGTGTCGCTGGTCGCATGTTTTCCACTCTCGGTGAGCACAGAGTCAATCTGGAAATGATTTCGCAAGGTAAGTTACAATTCTTCTCCCTATGTATTACATGACGCCGGACGCGATCTGACACGTATGCTACCCTTCAGGTGCCAGTGAAATCAACATATCGTGTGTCATTGACGCTAGGGACGCCACACGCGCGATGAATGTCTTGCATACTCACCTTTTCACGTTTCTCGACTGAAACAACGTCTCGAATGAAGAATTGAAAGGGAGTTGGCATCAGATGAGATGAAGGCGATATGATTTTCTAGGCTGCATGATTTATGTCCCCGGAAGATCAGCGTCAATGCATTGCAGGAGGTTTGTCTTAGGTCCATGCAGTTTCGCGCTGGAGCCAGGTACCAAGGGTGATGGTAACAGGGTCGGTGATTAGGCGAGGGGACCTGATGATGGTGATTTCTGGAGGATTTTTGATAAGCTTGTGCATCTTGTTTTGGGTAAATAGTCACTGGGAAGGTCATAGAATGGAGTTTCGGAAAAGAGCTTACTTTGAGTGGTTTCAGCATTGTGAAAATGATTCCTGTGTGTTTTTGTGAAGGTGTTCCAGCATGTGATACGTCTCAAAGTCCTTGGAGCCAATGCCTGCTTGATTCAAATTATACTATATGATTTACGACTAAAAATTGAGTCTATAAGGCCATGCATCCCACAATGGAATGATTGGCTCATATATCGGCACTTGAATGTTGTTCATTGTCAGTCTTTAGGGTAGCACTTGAATGACGACAGCCAGGAACGAGGTATGTCACTGAGGCACAGGCGCCGCTGAGTGGACCAAGCTCCAAGCTGGTAGCAGTGAGGGGCTGTGTAAGACTGCGGGAACAGGGGTCCCGTACTTAGTATCGATCCTCAACGACGACACCTGCATCATTTGCACAAAGAACGTGGCTTCGCCCAGGTGTCTCATCAGCAACTTACCAACCAACCGGCCGTTCGCAAAAGCAAGAGTCATAATGCTTTCCGGTTCGAAGCAAGCCACATAACCAAGGATCGTCTATCCGGACATAGTCCAGCCATCATGTACAGGAACAAGCGGACTGGCGCTTCCAAAGGCGCCGGCATCCTGAATGCTCTGCAGGCAATGGAAATGATTGACGTCAAATCAAAACTACCAGCAGGTAAGCGAGCAGTCATGAATGATGGTATCACAGCAGGGAAAATAACAGTCGTGCGTGTGCTCAGAGATCTTCAATGCCGTTCTCGACTATCTCCCCGTTGCCGACCAGCTCCGCGTGGCACGAACGTCGCGCAGGTTACAAAAAATGGTGTACGACGACACGAGATGGGTGTCGCGATTAAAAAGCATGCACTGCTGGGACGAGCGAGAAGCAAGACAGAGGTTTGAAGAAGCCGTTCGCAAGAGGAGAGAAGCACAGAGAGTTTCGAACCCCCCGAATCAGCCCAACGGCGCTGCTGCGAGCGAACCGCAAGCTACCACTTTGTTCGATGCTTCAGCCGAGGAGCAAAGGCGGAAAACAGCAACGTCTGAGCTGCGAGATGGTTTCGAGACGTTGACTGTTGGTGGAGGTGCTCCTACTGCTGCTACGCCAAGCAAGGGCACCCAAGAGTCAGAGGCGTATCTGGAGGTATTCAAAAAAGTGAAGAGCGTACGAGGTGGAGCGAAGCAAGAATATGGCAAGATATATGGAGCGCTGGCACCATTCTACTACGACATCGTCAAGGCTAAGACTCATACGGACCCGATTGTTTTCAAAGCGTTTCGCGACCCCGAACAACAGGCACAGATGCTGTCGAATTTGCTACGATTTGCGAAGAGTGATTGGTCATCGGGGTGCGACGAGAGGGAACACAAGCTCACCAACATGATGGGTTTATTCGAAAGCGCTGTGCTTCGGGAATTTGAACAGGGATACGAGTTTTGGGATGTCGATGGGCGGATGCATCGGTATGCGCATGTTCTGCACACACTCAGCGGTGCACGAGGCGGAGTCGATCTATTCATACACAAGCACCCGATCTTCAATGATCGCGACCTCGAGATGAACCCCATTGAATGTTTGAACAGGGGCTCCGCGGACGAGATATCACTTGATCCGTCGAGGATGTTCTTTGAAACATTACTCGCCAAGGTAAATGACCAAGCTGGCGTCATCGAGCGGATTTTCCCAAATGCCAACACTGTGTTCTGGGAATTTGTCGACAAAGTTCGGGAGGATATCATCATGGAGTACACAACACCACTATTTGACGAGAGCCACGAGCGCAGCGTTGCGTCGTATTTAAAAGCAATATCCGGCGTGTTTGAGCAGTTGATGCGGTTCTTGCAGTCGCTGAAGCCACCGAAAAAGGAAAATGGAGAAGAGGAAGACACTACGACCAAAGCAAAGGAGCTGGCGCTAAAAGTCTTTGAGCCGCACTTCGACCTCTATTTGCAGGAAGAGCTGGAGTTCTTCACCAAACGTGCGGAAACGGAGGTGTCCCAATGGGAGAAGAAACTCTCAGAGGAGGATTCATCTTTAGAATCGTTCTATATGGCGAACGTGAATCGATCGGCGGAGAAGTCAGATTTCCTGAGTTCATTCAAGAAGGTGGTAATGATGCCTGTGACGGTATTACCCAGTTTCCCTATGGGGTCTCCCTTTGCAACTGCAAAGCCAGCAACTCCAACTCCTTCAGCAGTTGCGGCAGCAGCGAATGGGTCAGCGGCCGTGACGCCGATGCCATCACGGCCAGAAACGCCAGGTCTGAGTGGCAGAGCTAGTCCAATGCCAGGCAAGGCTCCGACAGATGAGCTTGCGGCGAAGGCGGCTCTCATAGCGTCCAAGCTGGAGGGTATCAAGTCGTTGTGCAGTATAGAAGTGGCGCTCAATCTTGTCCACCTGGCCAAGACGAGTTTGGGCCGAGCAGCAGTGCTGATCCCCCTAGGCGGCCAAGTTGGAGGCGAAGCAAAGGAACAGTGCTCCAGCATCTTTGTCAATCTGCTACGAATTCTCGGCCAACGGCATGTCAAGAGCGGTTTCGAGACAGCCGTCAACCACCTTTCCCACTATAACCCGCGAGACGTGAGCGACCATAGCCAGAAAGGCGTCGCACCGCTGGTCACCTTCATTGAGCTGGTCAACGTTGGTGATTTGATATCACAAATGATAGACGTCTTCTACGAGCAGCAGTTGGCAACACCCAAAATTGCAGACAAGAACGACTTTCTCGACCCAGCGGGGCTTGCGAAGAAGAAATTCGAGCAAATGCTCGACGAGAGCGTTGCTGCTGGTCTCAATAAAGGCATCGATGTATTCATGGACGAAGTAGAATACCTACACTCAACCACACAGCTACCCACAGATTACAACCCACGCCCCGTATCAACCATGTCGACGGTATCAGCATCCACCCTTGCAAGCGGCGGCATCGCCTCAGAACCAGACATCGGGCCTACCTCGACAGCCAAACGCATCGTGGAGCTCGTCTCGTCCCACACCAGCATGCTCGTCGGCACAACCAACAAAGCCATGCTGGATGTCTTCAACGGCGAAGTAGGCCAGCGCCTCTTCACGGCCATATGCAAACACCTCAAGCGCCAGCGCGTTTCGACCGACGGAGCCATCAAGCTCATTGCCGACATGAACCTATACGCCGAGTACATCCGCACGCTGAAGCACCAGGATCTGGTGGCGTACTTTGCGGCCCTGCGGGAGCTCAGCCAGATCTACCTGATTGACCAGGCGCACGCCAAGGAGATGGCATCGGTGATTGCGGATGGGGATCGGTTCGGCGGCGTGTTTCGCGCGGAAGAGGTGTATGAGTATGCGCAACGGAGGGCGGACTGGTATCAGGTTCGGAAGAGCGTGGAGAGGGCTATGTATGGGATGGATTGTGTGGTTATGTAGACTTTAGGGTATTGATTGAATGATGCATGATGCATGAGGCGTGCTGTGAGGATTTGATATTTGAATGGTCGTGATTGAGTGGTCACCTTGATTGTAATTTGTAGTTGTAATGTAGTTTTGGAGTTTTGAGTTGCAGTCTCAATTGTAGTTTGGATTGTAACATCACCATCTGGACAATGCATCCGCATGTACTCTGTACAAGAGCACGCTCATTCTCATTGGGGTGATTATCGCCCGTTTCGACAGTGAGGCTGCATGGTCACGGGATGTGGTTGCCTGTCCAGTTTCCATCGTCCTCGAATGACAATCCACTCGCGAAATGATACAACCCGACCTGTCGACGAGAACGACAAGTCCTGCTACTCAGAAATCACTTTCAAACTTGTAGAGTCAGCATGAGGCTCATCAATTGTTCAACGCTCCAGCTAGAGGAATTCTCCAGTATCTCCTTTTACAATCCCCCGTATGCCATTTTGTCGCATACCTGGGATGTTGAAGAAGTCAGCTTTCAAGATTTCGTCGGAAGCCCACGGAAAAGGACTCGAATGAGAGGGTGGGAAAAGATCCTGCAGAGCTGCAAGCAGGCTACAGAAGATCACATTCAATATGTGTGGGTTGATACTTGCTGCATCGACAAGACCAGCAGTTCAGAGTTGACAGAAGCGATCAACTCGATGTATAAATGGTATTCAAGCGCTGTTATTTGCTATGCCTATCTCCAAGATCTAGATCTCGGAGGTCGGGACGCTCCGCCAAGGCGAGAAGAGCTTTCTCAATGTCGCTGGTTTACGAGAGGATGGTGAGTTTAGATTCCTAATATGAATTACCTGAAGCGGACTCCATCAAGTGAACTCTGCCTCCAACACATGATTCATCTCTAAATGCATTTCTAACAGGTAATAAGAATGTTACCCATGTCCTGAGATTGAATGACTGCTTAATCAGGGCTTGCGTTTCAAAGATACTCCAGAATTATGATACTAATCCAAGATGAGTATAAACAGGACTCTGCAGGAACTTATCGCGCCACCTAATGTGCAATTCTACAACAAAGATTGGAACTTCTGTGGCACGAGGAAGGAACTTTACAAGATTCTCTCAAATATAACCGGAATCGACGAAGATATTCTAGGACCTTTTGGTCCTGTCGACCTGAGGAGGAAGCCTGCATGCCGAAAGATGTTTTGGGCGGCAAAGAGAAAGATAAAACGTGAAGAAGACATTGCTTACTGCCTTATGGGCATTTTCGAGGTCAATATGTCGTTACTCTATGGGGAAGGCCGCAAGCGAGCTTTCATACGATTGCAAGAAAATATAATGAAGGATAGCAATGATCTCACGCTATTCGCATGGCAACAGAAACATAACGAGTACCAGTACCTTCGCGGTATTATGGCCCCGTCGCCCATGAACTTTATTGGAGCAGGAGATATTGAGTTCAGTCAGGATCTCAGTTTCAACCCGAAGTTCCAGATGACAAACAATGGTGTCCGAACCCATACCCGGCTGAGACCAGATACAGAACGCAGGTCAATATACGACTTTGGACGTTCGTTCATGAGCCTCCAATGTCATTATTCAAGCGACCCCACCAGGACGCTTGGAATAGAGCTTGAGCAGGTAGGCGCCTTGGAGGACCATTTCAACCGGACCAGCAAAAATCTCACCACCATGAAAGAATATGGCGGTTATCTTTCAAAGGGCTCTACTATATACATTGCAAAAACGGAGCCATTTCAGGTAACAAGATATTGGCCAGGAGACAATGAGCTGGATTCTGTGTCCTCTCCGAGAATAGTCAGATTCGAAGACGACTTTCGAACCGGCCGGGGGAACACAAGTCAATGGTACACCGGACCCGGAAACGAAACCTTCATAACGTTTAAAAAACGAAGTGTGCGAGCCTGCCAATCGATGGATACAAATGGGACAACGAACGCCGGGCTTTTTCACAACGGCAGATACGCCTACTTTCATTGGATTTCGAAAGTTTCAAGGGGTTCGCGAATTTAAGCACTTCGAATTTATTGTGGTCTGCGGTTTCTCCCAAGCATCAGAGCCATGGGTCTGCCTTGCGACACCCAGGTCTCACTACAGGATCTGGAAGGCAGCCCAATATCTCGACCTTGAGCGCGTGGGTGAGATAGCCTGTGAAGTCAGGGCCACGTCAGTGAATCTAGATGATGACCGTGGGCAAACCCATAATCTCCCCAGCTTTCACATAGTTGCATTCAGCAATACTAAAAAGGACCAGGGCGGCTTGGAATATTGTGTTGGATTTCGATTGCAGATGGGGCGGTGTTAGGTTGAAATGGCGACGTCCTGCATCCTCGACCCCCTAAATCTCTGCCAATGGTTGACATCTAGCTGGAATCATCGAGCCTAGTGTGTCAAGAGCCGAAATTGGGGGATTGGAAGACACTTCGTAGAAAACTCTTCATAGCTAAAGCTCTTGTTAAAGAAAGACAACACACAACCTGTTGTATGTCGGTATCATTGTTGTATTTTGTATTTAACTGTCTTCTTGGGATGAGAAGAGTATCGTATTGGCAACAAAATGGAATTTAGTCTCATCATGAACGCCCCAGAATGCAAATTTTCAACCCCAACGCCGTTTCAAACCCATTTAAGGCACATGCATAACGAAAGCCCGCATAACCCAACTAATACGCATGAATGTAAAAAAGTTATCGTGCCCCAAAGTCTAGCTTCCTCGCGACCTTGGCGCCTCTATCCTCATCGACCATACCAGGCCGTCTCTTCAAGTCTGCACCGACCTTCTCCTCTGCACCACTCGTCTTCCGCGGCAGGTCCTGTTTGCGTGTAGGTTTGGGTTCTGAGTGCCACCACCTATGGCGTAGCATATCTCTTGCTGTGATGCGCTTCTTGGGATCAAGTGACAGTGTCTTCATGAGGAGATCTACGCCGTCAGAACCAACTGTACCGAATCGCATCTCGTACCAATCTTTCCCATGCACAGGATGTTGACCTGGAACGGTGAACTCGGGGAGCTTGGTGACACCAGGCCAGTTCTCTTCAGCTGGGGTTCCGATAGCTTCACAGATCATCTTGATCTGGTCTAACTCGTTGTTCCCTGGGAGAAAGGGTGCGCGAAGAACTAGCTCGGCAAACACAGTGCCGACGGACCAGACGTCGACTGCTCCGCTGTAGTGCTTCGCGCCAAAGAGCAGCTCGGGCGGGCGGTACCATCGCGTGATGACATTGGAGGTCATGTTCTGATGGGGATCGGCGAAGCTGCGGGCGAGACCAAAATCGGCAAGCTTGACCTCGCCGTCTGCGGCAATGAGCAAGTTGTTGGGCTTGATATCGCGATGAAGCACAAAGTTTTCGTGGCAGAACCAGACGGCACGCGTAAGCATGCCCATCCAAGCCTTGATATCGGCGGCACCATAGCGCACGCGGTCCGTATCTCGGATGAGCATCTCGAGATCGCCAAGTGGCAGGTATTCTAACACCAAATTGAGGTTCTGGTCCTTGGAGGAAAAGACGCTGAGAAGGGAGATGATGTTCGGATGGTGCAGCTCCTGGAGGTGCTTGAGTTCGCGGACGGCGTCGGGCGCCATGCCCTCAGTGTATTCTTTTTGAATCTTGATCTTTTTGATAGCCACCAAGGTAGATGGCTTGGACCGCAGGTGGCCCAGGAAGACGATGGCGTAGGTTCCTTCTCCGAGCTTCTTGCCCTTGGCATACTTGCGCTTCTCCTCCTCATTCATTTGCTCGGCAAGATCGAGAGTCGGAGGTAGCGTCGAATCGCCGGAAGTTGGCGCGGGCTGTGAGGGTTTCGGCGTGCCATTGGATGAGGTTTGTCCTGAAGTGAGGTTCTTGAGAGGAGAACCGAGCGTGCGCGCTTGCTCTTGCGTGATCGTGACAACGGGAGAGACGGCCATGATGGGCTATTTTCCGGCACGCAATGGCACGGGAAGGGATAGAAAATTCCCTCTCTTTGATGGATCCTGTCAATGGCGCTGTTGGTCGCGGTGTTGATGAATTCAATCCAATGAATGCGGGAAGTACCACATCGAAAGTGACTGGATTCGTGAACTTGAGCTGTGGTGGTGCAGTGAGCTGCCAAGTTGCTTACTAAAGGTGACAGCTGAGGCACTAATAGGTGCAGCTCACAGCACTGAAATTCATTGTTGTCAAAATCACCTACAGAAAAGAACTAGCTTTACATGCTGCTCAAACCTGGCCCGAGATAGCAAAATGATGTACATACATCGCTTAGATCTTTTTGAACTCAATTCCTTGAGCCAAGGAAAACTGAACGATGGTTTTAGGGTGGCATGATGTATTTTGTCAGTACATGTCTGTTGCCCTCACAACTCACTCGGCCTCCCCATGCTTGCCAAGCCCAACTTGAGCCAACTCAGTCAAACTCAGATGAGATGCAAAACAAATCACATCAGAGAAAATTGACACGCACAACCGACGCGCACTCTCACGCACTCTCCGTCTCGGGATCGCGATGCCGCGTCCAAACCAGGAAAACTAGACCCGAGCTAAGCTTTCTCATCCCCATGCCCAACGCTAAGCCCCCCGGTCCTCTACGTCATTGCCAACCTGGTCCCGGCTGCAGCGGCCGACTCGCCAGACAAGGAATACCAAGATCTCACGATTGCCAGAGTGAGAGAAAGCACATGGGTTTTTGACAGTTCTTGTTACGCCTTTTTGCTTTACGGTCGTTTTCTTCCCTTAACCACTACACCTTCGCTTTTCCCCTTCGGCACTCTTTTGTGTGCTGAGCTTGCTCGATTGAGCTTTGCACAGGGCAACTGCTCCCACGACAGACACAGACGTTGCCTGACGTGAGGCGTGAGATGAGTGACGCTGCGAAGCATTGATTACATCGAAGCCCTCACTCTTTACGAGCAACATCATTATACAAATAGCTTATACCTTGTAATCCTCTTCATTGTATTCACGCTTCATAATTTCCAAGCCGTCATCTTCACGAGCCCCGTCACAATGGCAGCCCGCGGCATCTTCTCATACTGGGTAAACAAAAACACCACCATCCATCAATAAACCCCAACTCGCTCACAAGCAAGAAAAAAGAAGCTGACAACATGCTCAATTTCACAGCTATTGCCAGTAATTTCAGCCCTAGTATGGCTAGGCATGCTCCTCGGCATGCTCCTCCACTGGATCATCGACACCAACCGCCGCCACTACCCATCCATGGATAAGAACGCCTCCATAGCATACATCAGCGACATTGGCGCCAGCAAGCTCAAGCCACTCTTCATCGCGGGCTCCTGCGTCACCGTCGTCACGCTCGACCTCGCCTTCTTCGCGGAGCGATGGCTGCGGCACCGCGGGAGACTCGTGCCAAACCAGTCCACGGGCGAGAGGATCCTCGTCTGGCTGAGCATCGTTTGTGCCATCGGCGGCGCGGCGGGCTTGATTCTGCTGTCGATTTTTGATGTTGCGCATCATCAGAGGATGCATGATGGGTTTTTGCTGCTTTTTATTGGAGGGTATTTGCTCTCTGCGGTGTTTACGTGCTGGGAATACCAGAGACTCGGAATCAGTACGTTTTTTTCCTTCGTTCCACAACATATGAATGTCCTCAGATGGAGTCCTGAAAGCTAATACGTGTTGTCATCACTAAAGAAAACCGCGATCATCGTATCCTCCGCTCTTCATTCTGGGTGAAACTGACCTTTATCCTGGTCGAACTCGTCCTCGCTATCGTCCTCGCATCCACTTCTTTCACGCATAATCGCAACGTCGCTGCCATATTTGAATGGATCATCGCCTTCATCTTTACTTTCTACGTGCTTTCTTTCATCATTGATCTCCGTCCTGCTGTACACACGCGGAGACCTTCGGCGCGATTCGAGAAGCCGGGTGATGTCGAAATGGGACAACATTCTAATGGTCATGCGAATGGGCACGCGAACGGTAATGGCGTCAATGGTAATGGTGTGGCGCCGGAGCGAACTGTTGATCGGAACGCGGGTCACTTTTGAGGTCACAATGAGTTGGATTGTTAGATAGAGTGTGATGAAGAGGATGATATCCATTTGGTTGAGTCCTAAATTTGGGAGGCGTGTCTGCTCTTGATTGTTTCGCGAAGCTGGCACAATGGTAAAGGACGAAAGAGGCATGTTTGATATGATGCTATGGTGCGGGTACATATGAGGTTAGACCCTTTTTCAACGATGTTCATGATTATCTCGAACAGGTTTGTCATTGCATCGCAAGTTTCGGCCCAAAAAACATCCGGACACCGGCGCCAAGCCGAAAGATCTCGCTTTGACTACACGGACAGAAAACGTAGTGCCAGATGGGTCAAGCCCAGCATGATATTAGTGTGCCTACATTACAACAGTATTCTACCGTACATACTCAAGATATTATCACCCACATCATCCAAACGAAAGCCATTCATTCGCATGTTACTGATAAAAGTACGAAAGTAAAACCAGATTTCCAAAACCTTGCCCCGCTTGGCATTGATATATTTCCATCGTCATCGTAAATCACGTCATGCATTATGCCATAGCCAGACAAAAGCATGACGGCATCACCGCTCCTCCACTAAGTGCCTTCGAGATGGACTTGTTCTATCGGTCCATCTCTTCGCGGAAGCGTGAGTCCCGCGTTGGGCTGCTACTGGTGCGAGCCACAGGATCATCAATAGGTCGAGGTGGTTCGATGCTGGTCTTTCGACTTGGACGAGCATCGTCCTCCGCATCGCGAGCGTCATCACCCGCAACTTTGTCGCCAAGTTCACGCTCTTCCTCCAAAGGAGTGCTCACAGGACTGACACCCTGAGAGTCCTTGTCGGCATCATCTTGGGCTGACTCGCTGCCGATCTTCGGCTTGGCCCCTGAACCACTCTTTTCGCCAAGTTCTTCATCACCAGTTTTTCCTGCAAGTGCAACATCGTGCATGCTTGTAGATCGGTTCTCGATGCTGACCGCGCTTCCGTTACCAACAGCATCTTTATCCTTCAATGAGGCGCCACCAAAGAAGCTTCGTCTTTTCTTGTCCTGCTCGCCAAACGACTTGCCCCGCGAGAAGCGGTTCTTTATCCAGCCTTTGACCTTGGATGTCGGGGAGCTTGATCCTTCGCCTTTATGTTGGGATGAGCCTGATGCTTCAATGTTTGTCTCAACCGTAGGCCGTTCTACTCCCAGCTCTTCGGTGGCTTCGGCCTGGCTATCGCGACCGCGCGTTGACCCAGCCTCAGCATCTTCGCCTTGCTGAGTGGTAGAGGGTACCGCCACAGCTGCCGGGCCGAGCTTTGACTTGCGCTTTTCTTCCTTTGCTTGTTCCTTTGCTAGTCGTTTCTGCTCGGCTTTGGCGGCCTTCTCTTCCTCTTTCTTCGCCTTCTCTTCATCCTTGCGGTGTTTAATGTCCAACTTTTCCTGCAATTTCTTGGCCTTTTCCTCTTGCTTCTCTTGTTCTATGCGTTTCCCGGTTAGCGTGACAACTCGCTTCGAGTTAACAGCAACTATGCGATCGCCTACTCACCCTTGGTCTTCTTCACTATCTCTTTTGCTTCTCGGCCTCCTCGCGTCTTGCCTATTCTTCTAGCTTGAGAAACTCCTGTCGCTCACGCTCTGTCTCAGCCTCGTCATTGATATCGTCGAGGACAGGCTGTATCCGCTTGGAGGCAATGGCGTCGATCTCCGCCTGGGTCATGAACATTCCCCCTCCAATATCGATTTTGCCCTTATTATCGGTGCGAGACTCATGGCGAATCTGAGCAGCCTTTTGAGCCTTGGCTTCCCAGTCAGTGATCAAGCTGGGATTGGCTCGTCCAGTCTCCTGGTAGACCTTTTCATCCATGCCGTGCAGGCGAGCCTTGACATTGCGCTGGGCAGCGGCAAGCAGCGCCTCACGGTCTTTTTCTCGCTTCTCCTTGTCCACCTGCGACAGTTTACTTGAGAACATGGACATCTGCTCACGGATCTTCTCTGACTGCCGTCGATCATCCATGGAGTCGTCGCTGTCGGAGCCTCTGCGGCGGAGCTTGCTGATCACAGAATTACGATTCTTCGGACTTGACTTCTCGTTGCCGTAATATTCCTGGAACTCACGGCTTTGGTGATGCTCGTCATGAAGCTTGGCCAAACGCGCCTGAGCCTGTTTGTACGCAGCATCCTGAAGGTTGACGTACTGGTTGGGCTGAGATGCATCGGCTTCCTTTGCCTGGGCGCCTTTTGTCTGCTCCACCATAATTTGCTGTCGTGCGTACATCTTTTTCACCATCTCAACGGCAGACTGATGTATCTTCTCGTTGTATGTCCGCTCATCGACTTCAGGCTTCACAGGTGGGTTTGCAGTGAACATGTTTCGAGTCATTGTGGTCACAGAAACAGCTCCCACGTCCTCAAGCCCGGGCTTTGCTTTCATCGATTGTCGATGCGCCAGTGTAGCACCATTCAGAGCGCTGGCGGCTGCACTAGCTTCCGACGCCTGAACGTCTTTTAGGCCAACGACCGAGGCAGGGCGATTCATGGCACCCTTGGCCGCCATGAGTGATTTGTTTCCGGGCGGGGTCTTGGGCCTTTGCACCTTTTTCATCGATTGCGATCGATTTACATTGAAGGCCTGGGTGGCAGCGGAGCTTCCATGAGCCAAACTCAAGGGCTCTTCGGCGGGCGGTCGATTGGCATGGAAAGCCCGGTTTGCGGCTGAATTGCCCCAAGTCTCTTGAGAAGGCCCAGATCTGGAAGTGACGGTGTTCGATTTCTTCAAAGCTGCGCCAGCGGAGCCGACAGCTAGAAGAGCGGCTTTGGGGCCATCAGACTGCGCTGAAGGCTCCCACTGAGGCGATATCTTGTAGTCCTTGGCAAGGACGGCGGCAGCAGAGGCGGATGATGAGAGATCTGGCTTCCACAGATCCACGGATTTCTGATTAGACCAGCCAAGCGACGCGGCGGCGCTGGCAGCAGCACCATCCGGAGCCAATCCAGATGAAGGGAAGCTCGGCAAGCTTCGAGGATCGGCGTACTTGATGCGGCCGGAATTATTTTGGACTATGCAGGAGCGAAAGAAATGGGAAGATTAGCCTCGACTGGCACAGATAGAGGACTCAAGAGCAGAGCTTGTTCAGAAGGGAAGATGGATTGCGACGAGTGCATCAAAGAGCAGTGTCGCATGGCAGGTTCAGAATTGCCAGACAGTCTGGTTGGATGCTGACGCCGTCACAATCATTGCCACTGCCACTGCCACTGCGAATAGCAATTGCGGAAAGAGCCGAGTGACTGGGCTCAGAGCTCCAATGTCAATGTCAAGTGCAAGTGCAAGTACATGCACATGCACATGTACGGAGTACTTGTGCTCTGTGCTCTGTGCTCTGTGCACGTCGACAAAGAGAGAGTCACTGCCGCAGCTGCCGCCCTGCTTGCTTCACCGGACATGAAATAGAATAGCAATAGCCATGGCTCGTGTCCCCTCCGGCTGCGCATCGTGCTGCTCTTGTCTCATGGTGGAATCAAACTTACGTGAAGGTGGCGCTTGTTGCGTCGGCGTTTTTGCGGCAGCCATGACTGCTTCTGCGGCGGGTCCAGGTAATATGGACCACGGCAGACAATTTGTGGGGGCGGATTCCCTCTCCGGTCGTTGCGTCACAGACAAACCTCTGGTCTGTATACAGTACTGTAGCTGTAGATGTAGGTGTAGTTGTCGCCGTGTGCCGTTGCAGACGTTGTGATCTGATTTTAACCAACCAAAATTTCCAGCTCCGGATATTCGAAATCTTCCTGAAGAAAACCAGTGTTTGTTACGCGAACCTCTTTGAATGGCACGGGTCGTGGAGATGTTGTCAAAGGGCGATATACAGATGATAAGAGGGTCAGAGCAATTCGTGCCGGCGTCGATCGAATACGTTTTGCAATAGGAATTCGATGTGATTTTTGTCCCAGGCTGTGACCTCTCGTCGCGCAAGCATAAACCAGCGCTGTCGCGTGAAAACAAAGAAAGCAGTATGATCACAGGCCCAGCTTACAGTCGCTCGTGGTAGAGAGGGTAGGCCAGGGTTTATTTGCTTGATTCTTGCAGATTGGTAGGGAGCGAGCTCGGTAATAATACAGCGGGCTTCAACTCGTTTTATTCTGGACAGTGGGAAATTGGATCGGACGGGACGAGCAGCACCGGCGACTACGCTAACCACTCTTCATGGATCACCTCTGGCGCTAATCACTAGCACAGCACGGCAATGGAGAAAGACAGTCCAAGTGCACACGTTTGGGCCAGTCCAACTGAATTTCCCATCCCTGGTCAGGGCTGGCGCCGGCGCGCCTTTCTGGCTGGCTGTTTCTCGCACCGGCGCTGGCCCACCGACTCAGTTCCAACCACTCTGACCTTACCCCAGATAGGGTGGATGCGTCGTTGCCCTGACGTCATCGAGACCCTCTGGCAGATCTAGGTGCATGACGCTATGCATCAGCGTCTCAATCAGTGCCATGAACCCTGTATTACGGAGATGCTGTTGGTTACGTTCAGCCTGCAGCCCAGAGTTCACCATTCTACTTATTCTGTCTGCGCCATTCCGACGATGCCGGGCGGCTTCGACGGCTCTTGGAGGCACATAACTGAAACTTGCACACTTGCTCTGCCCATGTTGTGGTCATGGGCCAACCTTTCTGGGCGTGGTGAATGCCGCTTGAGCTCACGCGCAAGACCTCCATCATTATCAAGACTTTCATCGTCCCACACAAGGGCCAAGGCTTTCCGGTTGCATGGATTTTGTGGTGCTCGGAACAGAACCAAACTCTGCGGCGCTTGGCGCAGAGCTGCCTCAGTTGGGGGTACATACTGGATGGAACAGCTACAGTAGTACTGCGTCGATGTGGAACACGTGGAACTCGCTCGCTCCTTTTGGTATATCTTAGTATATTAGCATACAGCACCCTATTTGAGCATGTTGTACATAGGCCTGGCCAAATACTTTCGACCGCTAACTGTAGGTGTATGGCAGCTCGGCACGAAACAATTCATGCGTTCATGTCACATTGATAGAGCGAACTCTGCCATGGCAAAGCTCACACTACTGTTGCGAGCCCGCACTCGCAATTGAGCTCGATCCAGATACCAAGGGTCAAAAGAGAACGGGCAGCGAGCGATGCCAAAACTGCTGCTGCTGAGCTGCAGGCAAGTTCCAGCTCCAGCTTTGCGAGTCGACATTCACACGGCGGCGTCAACACCACACGATGCGCTGCAATTGGAATGGTCTGACTCAACGGGGTCGCCGATGACGTAGCCGTTGCCATGGTTGCTCCGTCCTGCTAAAAAACAATGGGGCGTCTTGGTCTTGGTCTTGGGTGACGGCCACGACGGTCTAATCCTCCGACCCGCCAGCTCCTGGCACGGCACCGCAAGGAATCTGCCGCAGCCAGCTCTGCACAGCCACCCATGCCGGTGCAGGGATCGTTTCGCTACGTGTTGCAGGCCTTGAAAATGGGAAATTTGGTGCAGATTGGAAGCAGTAGCCATTATCGACTCTCCATAAGATCGGCACTGGTTTTGATGAAGAACGAAACCCTGGACTCATCTGCAGTGGAGTTCCAGGGACCAGAGGAACTGCGGACACGGCACGTCAGGGATATTAGAGATAGCTCTGAAAGCTTTGAAAGCTAGGGTAACAACGCCTAATAACGGCAACTCATCTTTCACATCGAATTGCCATACAGAGCGAGTCACCACACCCCTCGAAAACTAAAGCTACCGTAACTGAAACAGGGCGTCGATATCATTGGCACAACGAGTATCGTAAACCCTCTCGAAAGATGAGTCAACCAGTTGTGCTCCAATGTGTGCCCAACTTTAGAGACGTTGGCCAAACTGTGAATCAATATCTGGGTAGAAAGTAAGACCAAGTCTAACCCCCACGAGCAGAGGAGCACATGGTCCGTCAGAAATCTTGTTACTAATTTGTCCATGACCACTTTTACAGGGTGCTCCGTGAAGGTGTCGTATTCCGCTCTGCGCGACCAGGTAATTGCGAAGCTATAGTCGAATGTCGCGTGTCCATGACTGTGCTAAACGACTCACCAATTTTGTAGACGATGCTTCATCGGAGGACAGAGCAATCATTAGAGATGACCTTGGCATCAAAACCATAATTGATCTGCGAACAAAGTGAATATTTTCAAGTCCAAGAAAATGCAATTCAAGATCGAATCTTTAACTAATTGAGCGCCGTTAGAACCGAGCTCATCAAACAAGCCCGGAAATTTCAGCAAGACTCTCAACCTAGTAGCAGCGCCTTGCTGTCGTGGTTCTCTCCTCCCCCAAGTCTCCCTCACATTTTTGGCATAACGTACGAAGAGATCAAGGTTACAGGACGACCATTTGAAAGGCATCTCTTGAGCCAACTATCCTGGTTGAGTTTCTTGTAAGACAAATTTTCATTCTACACATGCATCACAATGCCTCGATTTCAGAGTACTGATTTGTTCAAATTTCGGAAACTCAGCAAGGTCGGAGGGTTGTTCATCTTCGGTCGTCGTGTAGAAGCGGTTAGGATCATCGCAACAGAAGTGATGCTACCCCGAGGTCTGTTGGGCCTTGGCATCGACAGTGTCGATCACTCAGGCACGGAGCTTCAGAGAGCACTATCACTGTATACTTTGAAGGGCTCGCTGCCCATCTTGGTACATTGCACGCAGGGTAAAGATCGAACGAGTATGTGGCTTCCATTCCCAATAACGTACCCTAACCCTCAAGGATGGGCTTCGTGCTTGTCATCGATTATTCTAAAAGAAGGGTGACTGTAGGCTTAATCATCATTTTGATCTTGATTATTCTTGACATTCCCCCTGATGCCATCGAGCATGACTACTTCCTCACAGACAACGCACTGCAGGCAGAGAGGGAAGAGCGACTAGCTGAGGTACGGGAAATTGGGTTGTCGGATGAATGGGTTGCTACATCTCCGGTTATGATCAGCGGACTACAGAAGCATTTGGACCTGGAGTACGGTGGGTTGGAGGCCTACTTGGATGATATTGGCTTCGATGCAGACCAGAGGGCTGATCTTCGGGACGCGCTTCTCTATTGACGTTTGATGACGGCATATTATAGCCCAGAATGCATTTACCTGGAGAGCTCTATATTGATTTCCAAATTTTTTTTCTTCTTCTTTCTTCTATATGGTCTATTTCTTTCTAAATCGACCCTGAAGCCAGCATCGATACATCTTGAGCTTTTCAGCTCTATTGACCAACAGACGACGATCGACGCCGAGGTTCTCGACCTCAAATTGGGGCACATCGGTAGTGTCTGCACCGTCGCTTGAGACGGCCTTGCCGCTCCAAATGGAGGCCAGCTCATCCTGATCAAAGAAGTAGACGCGAGTCCCGTCTCCCCTGATGTAGAAGTTCTCCTCTAGGTATCGTCCTTTGCGGAAGCGAACCTGGGCAAGATCCCCTCTTCCATAGTCTCGGAAGCAGACCAAGCCTCCCGGTTTTAGCACTCTATGCACATTATGAACAGCTCTGGCCCATTCCTTTGGTGAAAGGGCAGAGAAAATGAAAACCATGATGGCAACATCTACGGACCCTTCTTCGACGTCAGGAGGGAAGCATTCTCCTGCAACATCCCATACATCAGCCTGCATGTATTTTGTGTCATATGCTTCATGATTTCGCATAACATCTACGGCTGTCTTGGAGAAGTCGCAGGCGTGGACCTTTAGTTGGGGATTTTTGTTGTTGGCAAGCACTGGGAATGCTGTGTTACCGGCGCCAGCACCGATTTCGAGAATTACTTTGGGTCCAGCATCCTCTTGTGTGACTTCAGCGAGGACAGGAAACTCCTGCTGAAGCCACTTTCGATTCTTGAAGAAGTTTGCGGTGTTATTCTTGTAGAATTGGTTCCACCACTTAGCTGGATCGCCATTGAACCTATCTGCAACTCGAAGTTAGCATATGTAAAACTCGAAAGTTTCTGTGTGCCGAGTGTAAAATGCAAAAGAAGAGCAATTTTCTTCGTGTGTTCAGATGGGAGCGAAAGACTATTGAAGGTGAAGGTCTCATCAGTAGTTTCAGATGAACTATGCATTGCTTGGAGATCATCACAACACGAGGGCAGCGGAGTTGCCCATTAGACAAGTGTAGAAAGAGGAAATATGGTGTGGCTTACTCTTGTCAAAGTCAGAAACTGGGGACTGGCGCTGCATCTCAAACTGGCGCTCAGCGTACTCCTTGTACGCATCGTCAGTCTCAACGTGGTCCCAGGCATTGAACTCAAACACGTCGTCCCCTTCGCCAAGATAGCGACTGCCGAATTGAAACGGATCAGTCCGTTTCAAGTTTTTCGCCGGATCCTGTGAGCGATGCGGCGGCACTTCTGCACCGGCGTCTTTGTCACCAGAGATGTCCAAAGTAGCCAGTTTCTCAACTGGGACATTTGCGTCGGCAGCATCCGCTACAGGGACATTACTCGGTGCAGTCATGATACCTGATATGAGTTGTGAAATTACAAAGTCAATCACAACAGGATCTCTTGGGGCCAGCGGCCCTGGTGGCTGTTTCAAACTCTTGATGCTGGTGAACACGAGAAGTAGAGGAACAATGTCAAAGGAAAATGTAGGAAAAAAAAAAAAAAAAAGTATTGGTCTCGATAAATATTCAAAGCTTCTCAGTGGGGTGGGATTCCTGTGCTTTTCTCTGATTGGCTGTCAAGGACCGGCCTCGGATATTTGCACCTTCCGCTTCAGGTACCACTCCAGCTCTCTTGTCGTGGACCGGACAGTTGTAGTGTGGACCGGGAGCTCGATGATGAACTTCGCTTTGCTTACAGCTTGCACAGCCAATGACTACAACTTCAATTAGGTTGTCTGTATTCCCTATTGAAACCGAAACCAAAACCGAGCGAATTACGCTCAAAGCTGCGTGGATAATTCGACCGACTAGCGTCGAATTCGCACCATGGCGCATTCTCTCCTCCAGCCGGTTGGCGACCTCCCGCCAGCAGAGACACTGAGGCTGGCTCAACAAGCACCCGAGATATTGCGGAAGAATCCGAGGGCCTTCTCAACATCGCCTCTGGCATCTCTGTTCACAGCCACAGAGAATGCTGACACCTGGACTATGTATGAGAATCTGATGGTTCTGTGCTTACGTACAGGTGACGATGAAGCTGCAAGCGAGTGTTTGGAGATAATCACCATTCGATTTGGCGACAAACACGAACGAGTGTTAGCGTTGCAAGGTCTATTCAAAGAAGCCACAGCGTCCAACAATGCCGAGTTACAAAAGATACTAGAAGAGTATGAGACTCTCCAAGAAAACGATGCCAACATTGTAAGTGAATTATGGCTGGGGAAATATTGGCGCAAATGGTACGAGCTGCTAAGTCTCGTCTAGCCAATTCTAAAACGAAAAGTCGCTCTTCTACGATCGATGGACAAACTGCCAGACGCCATCTCGGCCTTGAATTCGTTTCTTGACACATGCCCGACGGATCCTGAAGCCTGGAGCGAGCTGGCGGACATGTACGTTTCCCAAGGACTGTATGCTCAAGCGATTTATGCACTGGAGGAGGTTCTTGTTCTGTCACCAAATGCATGGAATGTAGGTCCTTTCCACCTCCCTGGATTCAACGAATAAGTACAGTTGACCAACTCGCGATAGATCCAAGCGCGCTTGGGTGAAGTGTCATTAATGGCTGCCACCAGCGCGTCAGAAGGCGGGCCTCTGAAGCACTATGCTGAAGCTGTCAAACGGTTTTGTCGAAGTATAGAGCTTTGTGACGATTACTTGCGCGGTTACTACGGACTGAAGCTTGTGAGTTGCCAGGCCTATAATTTATGCTCTTCTCGTACTAAATATCATGACTAGGTTACCGACAAGCTTTTGGGAGCTGCTCCAAAGTCGAAAAAAGAGGTCGAAGGATTTCCTCTGCCTAACCAAGCCACTACTGAGAAATTAAATCAAGTAGCCACCGAGAAGTTGGCAGAAATCGTGCGTCGAAATAAAGCAAACGAGAAGTTGTGGCAGGGGTATGACGCTGGTGAGATCGAAGCAGCCCAGGAACTTCTGGCAAATTCATCCATGAAGATAGTACGGTAATGCTTGAGACAGCAGCACTGCGGCCTGGAAGGGGTTGCCCGGATGAGAGACGAGGGCTGCTTGTTGTGAGAGCATCTGCACAAAGGACGGGTTAATGTCAACGGTGCTCGTTCAAGATATGGCCTGCGTGAAATCCATAATGACTAAGTAGAATTGATGGTTAACTGTCGGCTGGTCAAATACGAAGTCATTCGGCTTGGATTGGTCGGACAGAAGCACAATTGGGCATCATTCGATGCAGCAGTGATGGAGATGTACGCGTCAGCAAGCAAGGAAGGCGAAGCTTAATTATCTAAATCAAGCAAACCGATTGTTGAATTCAGGCAGGTATGGGTCATGACTGGACATGCTCAACTCTCCATCAGAGGAGCGGCGAAAGCCTTTGTTTCATATAGTTTCCCATTGGGCATTTGCTGGCGAGCGGTGCTGCTATTTGGGCATACAACGGTCTTGTCAACCGTCCAGCCAACGGGGCTTGTCATAAGATGCAAGGGTGAATGTACGATTATACAAACTGGGGATCTCGGCTACCATAGCAAAGACACTAAAATCCGCGATTGCATGATTTCTTGTCCAACAGAACAATCTGGCTGAGTAGCACCGCATGGTGCCTATCTACACAGCCGTAACGCAAGTCGGTGAGCCGTGTGCAGAATCATGTCTGCGTGCATTGCATATTTGTGAATCCCATCTTGCATGCTTGATACTACCAGCACCAGGCCCAAAGATGAGATAAAGAAAGAAGTGAGACAGGTAGCCAAAAACACCTGATATCCTGTTCAATTGGCATAAACTTGGCTTGTTGCGGTTGCCTCTTGTGAGGTCCAATGCACAGGCTAAGAGCAATTCTACGCAGGGGCGACTCCACCGGCTGGGCATCAAGTATTTGTGCTATTCAGCATCACATTGACAGGGGTATTTCTAATTTTTGTGCGTTTAGCCCTTAATTCCATTGTTTGCATCTTACTGCATATGTTGAAGTGAAAAAAATACTCATGTCAAGTTTGATCATGCAAGGCTGGTAGTGCAGGTAGGGGCTGTGTGAGTCAAGCTTCATGTTAGACAACTCGTGCCTGTCGGGCTTCAAGATCCATATGTCGGGCGCTGGCGGTCAGTTGCGTGGTCCACCTTCTTGGAGGGCCAAGCGAGGAGAGTGAGCTTATTTTGTCCACTCTTCTGGTCTGTTCTGCACGCCGTCCGGCTGTACTGTACCATCACTGTGCCTTTTTGTAGACGCCCCAAGCTGCATGATGGAGCTCTCTCACCACTCCGCGTTGAGGCGGAAGATTTTGTAGCGATATTAGAACTTTCTAGTTGAAAAATTGATTGAATATTATACATGGTGGAAGAGCAACACATCTAACTTCACTAGACTAATTCGGCATGTGCCTCTGATCCGGACAACATATGCAACGGTCTGCAAATGCCGTTCGCCATTGGGATTTCTTGCCCATAGAATAAATGTCTGTCTCAAGGTATTGAGTGCTGGATTTGTCAATATTATCAC
Organism: Periglandula ipomoeae IasaF13; assembly: GCA_000222875.2. Lineage (NCBI taxonomy): Eukaryota > Fungi > Ascomycota > Sordariomycetes > Hypocreales > Clavicipitaceae > Periglandula > Periglandula ipomoeae. The sequence goes on from AFRD01000098.1 coordinate 67,790, forward strand.
ACTTCACGAAAATGACCTGTTGAAAGAACTTTACTCCTAGTCTTCCACTCGGAGTGAATCATTTTCTACCATTCCTCCTGGTAATTCACCTAGCCACAAAGGGTGCGTGGACACACAGTACCAGGCTGTTGACCTACGAACATTTTACCCACCTTGCATGCAAGGACAAGACAGATAGACAAATTAAACAATACACAGGTGCAAAATGCCACGTGTGTCGTGAAAAGTCTCAGCTGGGACGAGCCAGATCGAAAAGAAAAGAAAAATGACCTGTTTGACGGTGACGAGGCATCGTAGGCGTCGGCCTGGTGGCGCCAGTATAATAAGTATCGCCGCGCTTGTCTCTTCCAAAAAGTCCCAATCCAGCGAGTCATGACAGGATAAGCATCGATTGTCATGAGTTGAGCACCATTGCTGAAATCGAAAATCCTTGCCCGAGCACACCATCACACCAAGGATCTCATTCTTGGTCTCGCTGTTCCCAAGGATCACAACAGAGCAGCCACTACTTGTCCCACCCGGGAACTAGTTTCGCCTCTTGCCTGCCTTTGTCGTTTCATTCCGAGGATTGCCGCATCTCTGGATCTGCACCGGGACGTCGAACTAGGATCTTGACATCTGGAGTCTACCATGTTGCAACGTTCCCGAGAGGTAGAGAGCTTGAGACATACCAGGGACCAGCGATTGCCGACCTAACAGGACCACTTTTTCCCGTTGGTGACGGATTGCCGAGCCAGACCTTTTGACTTTGTGCCTGTTCTATCACTTTATTTCTAACCCACCACTTCTCAGTCATATCAGAGCTCACTGGGGCGTTTCCTTCTAAACAAAAATTTGAGGGCCCGCTCGGACCCAAGCTTCAGGAACCAAAGGGCAAATACGTTGAGAACCCCGGCAGGATTAGGAGGGCAGATGCAAGTACGTCTGGTCCGCAGCTTGCAATAATAACCAGACCACACACTACCTAGATACCTCGAGAAGCTTGGGTGGGGCCTTGCTGCCTGCGTCACTGCCCGCCCGCTCTTGTATTGACTGCCCGACCAGGTACAAGAAGTGGCAGAAGGTGCATGAAGACTTCCTTCTTTCCGTCTGGATTTTCACTTCTGAGAGTTCTTTGCCTTGAAATACCTCTGGGCTGATAAATTGTGAGTAGACGTGGCTCAAGGTTCGCCTCAGACCAGGAAGGAATTCTTACCTGGTATGCTCAATGCCTTCTCTGCTGCTCCCCGTCCATGCACCAGCACCTAGAATCCCGCTCCTTGTGACCACCAGCGCCAACATCAACAACCGAGCCAACCGACCACCTGCACACCGACGGCGAGACGCCTGCCAATCTTTCGGACTACCGCAGCAAACCTCCGTCCATTGGAACCGATATATTCCACCCGAGGATACCTCGCCATCTTTCATCTCACGCGCCAATCCTCAACTGACTACTGAGTGCTGGGCTATCTCATCGGCCATTTGGTTTTGCTCCCTTAAGCTGCCAGTCACAACCTGCGCCAATCAGTCAGAACGACGGATTTATCCATATAGATTCACATACACGGATTCCTGAAACGTGAAGAAAAGCATTCGCAACAAGAATCGAGCCGTGTGGAGACGGGCTGTTGACATTCACCTCGCATTTTAAAGGTATGTTGCATGCACACGTTCATTCTGGACTCACTACCGTCACCTGGACGATTCAAGTTGCCGCCGCAATGCCCCTCCAGGGATCAAGGGTTGTTGCGCGTGATCGAGAACCCCTCATTGGGCAACATGACATTGGCATTCTTTCCAGTTCTGCCCATGCTGAATTGTTTAGAGGGGCCCATGGTGCCTTGCCTGTTAGCAAATTTTCAGAAGTGTCTGTGCTTTCTGTGTTCAGTCCATTCTGTTCTGTTTACATACCCACTCCTGCCAAAAAGGATGTCTTTTAGACGCCTCTAGGATGCAGACAGGATTTGGGGTTGGGCAGAATACATGATCCGCTGCCTCATCCGGGTTGGGTTCTACTGACGCTCTGTGATTGCTCAAGAAATAATCCTTCTACCGTCAAGATACTAACAAGTTTACTTCTGCTCCCAGACATCCCACGACCTATAAGAGAACCATTCTGAATCACTATAGACGGCTGTCCATTGGATACCGGAGGGGCTGTATCCTGTTCATGGTTGATGCACACACACACGCATGTAATAATACTTTCATTCCGCCAGCTTGCCCCGCCATCAGCCCGTTCAGCCTCTCACCTGCGCCGCATAATACCCGTCGATCCCGCCTCGCTATTGTGAGCCAGCTCTAACAAGGCCTTTGTCTGCCTTGGGCTCGAATACAGCTCTTCCAGCGTCTGCTTTTACGGCCCGTACCGGCCACAAGCCCCAGCCCTTTAAGGCCTCTAAGCTGTTGGCCCATCTGCTGGGTCCAGACATTTTGCATCGCCCTCTCGCCGGCCACATTCTAACGCTCACCGCCGATCCAGGCCTGACTTTAGCCAACCGGTCTTTGGCCACTTTCTCTCAGTGTGTCTTTGGCTATTCCGACCTCCTGCAAGCCGATTTATGCCTCTATCGCAGTGATCCTGTGACAGTTGGTTGAAGGTTCTCCACTCGGACTGGTCTTGACTGAATAACACAAGTTCCCAACTCAGAAGTACTGGACTTCCGGGGCACGAAGCTGCGGGATTATCCTCACGCGCACGTCACAAATTCAGGCTTCGACCACTCAGTCCGTGGCCTCCCCCCACTAACCCCCAACCCTCAGCCTCTGCTCGAGGCACACATCAAGCGTTGGTCTGTTGTTGTCTACATCAGGGCGGCTCTTCTCCGTCGTCACCATCATCATACATATTTTTTCCCTTCATAGCCTCCTTTTCAGCACCCTGCCCGCAGCATTCACTAGGCGACCCCTCACATTTGTCGCACTTAGCACCTGTCTGGCCGCAAACCTGCCCGCCGTCATCTGTCGCCGCTACCACTGTCGTCGCCAAAGCACTCCCTCAATTTAGCGTCAGCGTTCCCGTCCCAGTACACCACCACAACACCGGCCCCCTGACCTAGGCTTCGACGCAGTCCTCACCGCACGGCTCTCTCGCCCTCGCCGACATTCTGCTGTTTCTTTCACCCCTCTTTGTCGCTTTCGCACAATCAGCAAGCTCGAGCCTTTACTCCGACCATCTTGAACTGGGTCGTCGCGAGTGAAGGGCAACCGTGCTTGATATCATTTGTCTGCTATGCCGTGAGTGTCATAGCCTATACTTGCAGTGCAGTGTATGCGCCACCTTTGAAGCAGCTTACAACTGACCACCTTCGTCAGACGACAAACAACCATCACTATCCACCGTGGCGGCGAGAGCTCACGTTCTACTTCTTACCACAGCGAAGGAGAGTCCTCCCGACACGAGGCTGATTTCTCAGCAGCTGACGACGACGACGACGACGACTGGCAGGATATATACGACGAGGAGGAAGACGAGGAAGAGGATCTTGGCCCGTCCGATTCAGCATCAGCCAGCAACGACATCCCACCCCCCCGCCAGAGCGCCTCCAGAGCGCCGCGCCTCCACCGAACAGCTCGACCACCTCCTCAAGACTATCCCCCGGTGCCTACGCACGCACCGATTCTGCCGCCCAGCGTGGATCCCTCCGAAGAATATGGCCATTATGGCCAAGGCTACGCGCCTCATCACGCTCCGCGAGGCGGGTTCTACGGTGGCCGTGGGCAGCATTCAGGCTATCAACAGCAGCAACAAGGCCACTTCATGGGCGGCTATCCCGGTGGCAACCAAATGGTACCGTACGGAGGCTATGCGCCAAACCCTTTCACGCCCATGAGCAACAGCTCCAGCGGCGCCAGCTACTTCGGCGGTGAACCAAGACACATGTATGAGATGATGCCTTATCAGCAGCCGGGCTACTTCCCTGGGCCCCAATACAGTTTACCCGCGCATCTTCAACAGTTTCACCTTGGGGCTCCTCCACCTCCGGCTACTGAGGCACCTGCGCAGCCGCCTACACCTGCCGCCAAGGAACCCCCGCCCGACCTGGAAAAGATTAAGCTTGAGGCACAACTTGCAGCTTTCAAGGCTCAAGAAGAGAAAGCCAAGTCAGCCGAAGAGCAACGCGAACGTGAGGCGCAGATTCGCAAGGAAGCTGAAGAAGCTTTCCAGCGTCGGATGGACGATATGAAGAAGGCGCAAGAAGAAGCACAGAAGGAAATCCAGCGAGCCAGAGCCGAGGCCGAGCGCGCTGCTAGAGAACGGATTGAAGCTGAACGAAAGGCTGAAGAGGAGAGACAGAAACAGCATGCTGAAGCTATGAAACGAGCAGAAGAAAACGCGCGGCTGAAGTTTGAGGCCGAAATCAAGGCAGCAGAGGCGCGCAGAAAGAAGGAGGAAGAAGATCGAATAAGGGCTGAGGAGGCTGCTCAGAAACGTCTGGAAGCTGCCATCAAGGCTGAAGCCGATGCGAAGGCCGCTGCGGACAAAAAAGCTGCAGAGGAAGCAGAGAGGCTTAAGCTGGCGCAAGAGGACGCCAAACGCAAGGCAGAAATTGAGACGCTGAAAAAAATCGAGGATGAGAAGGCAGCTGCCAAAAAGGCCGCAGAAGCCGCAGAGGCTGCTAAGGCAGAACAAGAGGCGCTCAAAAAACGCATACAAGAAGAAACAAAGGCCAGTCTGGAAGAAGCAGCCAAGAAGAACGAAAAAGCTCCCATCAGATTCAAGGATGCTGTTGGTAGGAAGTTCAGCTTCCCCTTCCACCTCTGTGCTACGTGGCAAGTAAGTTCATACATGGATGTCTATGTTTTTGAACATTTCAAGACCATAGAGTGTTACTGACTTTCTCTACCTTTGTGCAGGGAATGGAAGAACTGATCAAGCAAGCTTTCCTCCAAGTTGATGTTCTTGGTCCGCATGTGCAGCAGGGTCATTATGATCTTCTTGGTCCCAATGGTGAAATCATCTTGCCAACGGTTTGGGAGAAGGTCATTCAACCGGACTGGAGCATCACGATGACCATGTGGCCTGTCGAGAAATCACCCCCCGTCGTGCCAAAATTTGCCGGGATTCCCAACTTGCCCGGCAGAGGACGCCATTCAATCCCAATACCGCCAAATATGATGCCGCCGCATATGCGCCCTGGTGGTCCTGCCGGTCCGGTACCGCCTCCAGGCTGGGGACCGTCGATAGGTGCCCGACGCAACCATCCGAATCTTAATCCTGATATCATGAACGTCGCACCAGAACCTAGATATTCCAAGTCATCCAAGCACAAGTCAAAGAATACGGGTATGCTTGGTTTCCTGGCAGGCAAGCCAGCCAAAAAGAAGTGAGAAAAAAATATTATCCCACAAGGGGAAAATCACCACTGGCTCTGGCGCAAAGAGGCTAACACTTTGATCAACAGGTCCAGCAAGAAATGAGAGAATGTATGAAAACAAAGGACCCGGCGATGCTTTACCTTTATGACGATGTACGAAAATGATTTTCTTCCTCGGATACCATAGCGAGTGTTTTTGGGGTTTGTGGCGCTACTTTCCTTACACAACACGGATTCCCCTTGGTTGCGGCACTCTGGTGGTTATTATCTCTCTATCCAACCTTTTCTATGGCAATTGCCATTTCGTTTGAGTATAAGAGGGCGAATATAGCTGGTAGGGAGCAAACTATGGTAATCGGTTCTGGATATAAATGGCATCAGCGAACAGGGAATCCATCTCTGAACAGCAAGATGGGCGGGCGGGGGATGGAGAGCTTGCAATGCAAGAAGCTGGAAGGCGTAATCATTCGGTTGATTTTTTTTTTTGGCATGTGTTGAGCAATTGCTTTGTTTTGTTTTGTTCCTCTTTTTTTTTTTTCGGATTGGGACTTGATTTCTTGGACAAGGCACTCGTCGTTTCGTTTCGGGTATTTTAAAAATGAAAATTTTGGTTCTATATTTCTAATGCTGCTCAAATCGCAAGTATCTGTACATATAATCTACACTCTATCCTGATTGACATTCTTATCAGACAAAGACCCTGTCGCAACGCTGATCTAGATGCAAAGACTTTGATATCGCAGATGCAATGAAGGGAACAAACAGCCTGTTGCTGCCCAGGTATGGGTCAAGCCCGAGTCTAAAGGGACGGTCAGAGGCGCAAGTTCACGACTTTCAGGCACCGCCAAGCTCTTGTGCCGCCCGTTTCTCGAAAGCTTCAATCATGAGCCCTGCCACTTTATCCGAGACAGCTGCGCTAACGGCCGCATACAGAGGGTTTGCAAACTGATACTTGATCGTCAGGTGGACCTCTGTTGCAGGTGATGTGCCCTGCGATAACGGCCGCAAATGCCACCGCGTAACGAGGCTTTTGAAAATAGCTGAGGCAGCCTTGGCGTCTGCAGAAGCAGGATCACCGCTGACAGCTTCTACTGATACGTCTGGCACGCAGCGCAATCGACTTGTGAAGACCTCGTTGAACCCACCCCATCCCACGTGCAAATCGGCGAGTGTAGGCCAGGCACGACCTTGCTCGTCGGGCTTTGACCATTGGGTCACGCGAGAATGAGAGCAGTATGGGACAAATTTCGAATAGGCGTCTACATCGGCAATGAGCTTGTACAATGGTTGCTTGGCATAGGGGAGGGTTCGGGTCGCTGTGATTGTTTGAGTGTCGCTGGCGGGGTTACCGGGGAGGTTGAAGAACGAGCGGCTTTGAGATGGAAGTTTGAAGAGGGGTTGGGCGAGATCTATGGCTCTAGGTGTGAATCGGCGCGTTGCGGTTCGGAGAGACATAATTTTGTGTCTGTTTGATGCGGTGGGCAGGAGAGGTTGGTCTTGTCGCAAAGCAGGACGTTTGGTTGTGAAGTCGTAGAGGACTGGCTTCGGAGGTTGCTTTACTGGTGAAAAGGAGCGATTGAGGGGAAATTCATATTAAATATTAGAGTTCTCAAGACAAGAGCAAAGGAGTGTGTTCACTAGTATTCAGAAAGCAATTGAGTGTTGTGGATGTGGTCTCACGGTGATTGAGGCGCAAAGATGGAAGACTCGTGGCCCCGAAAAATCGTCTCGTCGTCATTGACGCCGTCAGGCCGAGATGTGCCTGGCCGTGGCGCCAACTCCCCGTTGTGGATCGTTACTGACCGCTAATAATCGAGCTACTGGCCTGCGCCCGTCTGTACGGCCAGGACAGGTACAGCTACAGCGACAGTCAGCGAGTGACGTTCAGGTGAGATCCACCCTTCAGGTCCCTCCACGCCCTCACGAGACTCGTAACTCGTCCAGTCCCACGACACACCATTACGGCCAGGATTCCCACGTGCACCTCTCGCCAGGAACTCTGCATATCAACCTGCCACAATAGTTCCCGACTGGCCAGGACGCATCATGAACCGGACGGGCTCGATCGTGTCGCATACCCGCCACAGCTTGAAGCAGATACATCGAGGCTCGCATCGCGGACGAAGCTGTCGTAGCCCCACGCGCGGGGCATTCGAACTGCCATAATGTAGGTGAACTGCCCTCACCACTCGGACTTCGGAGCCTGTTCGGACAAGGTTTGCCGACAGTGTGAGGCTGGAAGCTAACGATGCCCGCCCAGGTTCGAAAAGTCGCTTTACGACCTCATTCGGGGGCTGCGGAATCACAAGGGGAACGAGAAGGAGTATATCCAAAAGAGCTTGAAAGAATGTCGCGCCGAAGTTCGCAGCCAAGACATGGGTTCGTAATAATCCGTCACGAAAGTCTCATGTTCATCTTTTGTCACTTGTATCTGGAGCTTTTGGAGTACTGACAGTGTTCTCTCTGCTCGGGTCTAGACGTCAAGGCGACCGCGCTTCTCAAGCTGGTTTATCTCGAGATGCTGGGATATGACATGTCTTGGGCCTCGTTCCATGTCCTGGAGGTCATGTCGTCCCCGAAATATCACCAGAAACGAGTAGGATACTTGGGGGCGGTGCAGAGTTTCCGTCCAGACACCAAAGTGCTTATGCTGGCCACGAATCTGCTCAAGAAGGTATGAATGCTGAACAACTCGAAGCTCCGGACCGAAGACTGCATCGGCTGATGCTCGTTTTGTTTGATATTAGGACCTTGGCTCATCAACCCCGATTGTCATATCTCTACCGATCGCTACGCTTCCACATGTCATTACACCGGCGTTGACACTTTCGACTCTTGCTGATTTGCTCCCCCGATTAGGACATAGCCAGTCTAACATTAGGAAAAAGACCCTGGTCACACTATATCGCTTAGCGCTTGTGTATCCGGAGGCTTTGCGAGCAGCATGGCCCAAAATCAAGGAACGTCTGATGGACCCTAATGAGGACCCCAGCGTAACGGCGGCAATCGTCAATGTGGTGTGTGAATTGGGATGGCGCAGGCCGCATGACTTTCTTCCTCTGGCTCCGCGATTATTTGAGTTGCTTGTCGATGGAGGTAATAACTGGATGACCATCAAACTCATTAAATTGGTACGTATTGATGATTCATTCCACAAGCAGCTATCTAAACAAAGAGCTAACCGACCAAGTTCGCAACCCTGACACCCCTGGAACCACGCCTTGTGAGGAAGCTATTGCCCCCCTTGACGAACATAATAGCTACAACGCCGGCTATGTCTTTGTTGTATGAGTGTATCAATGGCATTATTCAGGGCGGTATCTTGGGAAGCACAGACGACCCTACTGATACGGACGAGATTGCCACGCTTTGTGTTAACAAGCTTCGAGGCATGGTGATGATTAATGGTGACCCGAACCGTAAGTATCGGAGAATTCAGTATTACTCTACACGACAACCGATCTTGGCTAACCTTTCCCCAGTTAAATACGTGGCTCTGCTGGCATTCAACAAAATCGTAGTTACTCATCCACACCTTGTCGCCCAACAGGAAGATGTCATTTTGGAATGCATTGACAGCCCAGACATCACAATCAGAATACAAGCTCTTGATCTGGTACAGGGAATGGTGACTGGGGACAATTTGGTCCCAGTGGTCAGTCGGCTGATGAAGCAGCTCAAATCAACAGCACCCAGCAAGAATCGAAATCGATCAGGAACACCATCATTAGAGCCCAGCTCTGAGTCAGATGATGAATCACAAATGGCTATCACGGAACCTAACAAGTCTGAAAGCCAGGCACCGCCGCTTCCTGAAGATTACAGATTTGACGTCGTTGGCCGAATATTGTTCATGTGTTCGAAGGATAACTACGCCAACATCCTGGATTTTGATTGGTGCATCGATGTATCAACCCAGCTCGTTCGCATGGCTCCTGTTCCCCGGCAGTTTGACTCGCTTGATACATCAGCCATTTCTTCAAGATTACCCTCGGACATATCAGAAAGGATAGGTGACGAGCTGCGAAACGTTGCTGTTAAGGTTAGGGCCATGAGGTCTACAGCCGTACGGGCAGGCTATAATATTGTTGCCCAGCTAAACGCAGACACACCCAGTAGCCACAAAGTGACTTCTGGGGCCCTCAAGTCAGTTACATGGATACTTGGCGAGTATGCGATCTTGCTCCAGGACCCCGATGGCACTTTGAACAGTCTGCTTCAGCTGGTATCACGCGCTGCTCAACCAGAGGTGTGCACTACGTCTTTGCTTGCAATCGCCAAGATCTTTGCATCCATTGCCGGTGATGAAACTCAGCCATGGACACCGGAGCGCAAGTCGCGTATATCACTTCTCATGGCCCGCATACTTCACGTGGCGGAGCCGCTCGCTTCTCACCCAAACCTCGAGGTACAAGAACGAGCTGTTAAGTTTGTAGAGCTGTTGAAACTCACGGCAGAGGCTGCTTCAGGGCAACCAGCATCGACAGACGACGCTCCTCAAGATCCTCCTTTGCTGCTGACCCAGGCGATACCTTCGTTGTTCGCGGGTTGGGAGCTCAACTCAGTCGCGCACGGTGCACAACGCAATGTGCCTATGCCGGACGGCTTGGACCTGGATGAAGCTATTCATCCCAACTTGAATCATCTTCTCTCTACGGCCGACCTCATAACACTTGAAGCCGAAGATTCGGATGAATTTGAGGTGTACTACAACCAGCGGCCGGCACCAACGGCAATCTCATCTTCAGCACCGGCCATCAGCAGACTGGCTGAACCCGCGGAAGAGATGGTGGGCTCGTATCAGCAGCCAAGCGAGGAGAGTTACCTTGACGCAGATATTATTGCACGCCGCAAAGCAGAACGGCTTGAAAGGAACAAAGACGACCCGTTCTACATCCCCAGCGGCAGCGATATACCCCGAACATCCACCCCAATCCACAACATTCTCCAAAGCAACAATGGTCCCGATCTTGACATTGATTCAATACCAATCATGAAGCTTGATCTCGACAACTTGGCCAGCCTTGCGGCTCCAGTGCCCAAGCCCCAACCTAAGTCGAGACAAAGAATTGTCATCGCCGGTGACGAGACTTTAGAAGGCAGCGATGCCGGAAGCAGTTCGCGGCAGTACGACTCCGAGAACAATTCCGACAGTCTTGCCAAGGCGAAGAGCAAGAGAATGAAGCACGGTCTCTTACAAGTAGACTCCAGCCACATCGGATCATTCAGCCTCGAGGGGACGCCTGCCAATGGCTTCGACTATGAGCAGCACCAGCGTGAAGAAGCTGAGATGCAGCAGGCAATGAAGGAAGTAGAGAGGCTGCGTCTCGAAATGCAGCGCGCGAATGAACGCATCCAAATTGCACAAGGTGTCGATGTAGAAGGTACCGTTATCAAAAAGAAAAAGAAGGTCAAGTCGGTGAGGACGACAGATGACGTCGAGGGCGGCGCAGAAGGTCAGGTGAAGCCCAAGAAAAAGAAGAAGGCGAAGACTGCAGAATCTCAGGGCGACCCCGAGGGGCCTGTAAACAAAGAAAGTAGCCTACGTTCTGGAGAGGCATCATCTGCGGTGAATCCAGCGTCGGAACAGATCACCGCAGTAGATGAAGTTGTTCTGCCCAAAAAGAAGAGGACAGTGAAGAAGAAGATGGCTGAGATTGAGTAGGAGTGGAGATGTGTTGGTTTGGGATGGCGTGATTAGATTCAGTGAGCATTCATAAATGGCATGACGAGATAAATACCTCGGCTCTTTACTTGATCTTCATGAATATCGTATGGCTTATAGTTTGGACTGTGGCGATTATTGCTGGTACCATGATACTGGCCTTGGTCTAATTGAGCGAGTCTTGACATTGTCCTGTAATTAAACCGGATCCTGTAAGGACGACAATTAACAGTGAAATAAAAAGAAAGGATGGATTCGCATAGATTCGCACGGATCGATACCAATCACGTGTTGAGATATGTTCGCAACATTCAGTCACTTCACCAGACACAGTGTAGACATTCATTTTTTATCAGCAAGACACCAGAAGCCACTGTCATATGAATGCATCAAAAACACCCCTTTGGGGCACAGCAATGAAATTCGACGTGAATAGTAAATACAGCTCTAGCTTCGTAAGCGTTTCGTAGAAAGGGTCCAATCCTACAATGCTCAATCGCATCTCTCATACCCGTAAGTCCTACATGAACAAACCCATACCCACTCCTATGCAACAGAAAAGGAAAAAAAAATTACGTGGATGGGGAATGTGGGAAATATAAGATAAACAGTAAAGGAAACTATCGTACCCCTTGTCTCTGCGGTATTCTAGTCTCGATTGAGCTCTTTTTTTGCATGCCAATACTCCTACTCCAACTCCCAGCAATATCAAATAGAAATGGGCCCTACTGCAAGGATTCCCATTATCGCAATTGCAAACACGGAACGAGCGGTGTCCGAAGTGAGGTTACGAGCGCCGATGTACATTTACTAGTCATCCATGGGTTTGTCCTCGAGAGTCACTCCTCGCGTAGGCGTGCCATCAAGAGGTGGGGTGCTGGGCACTCTCTTGCCGCCAACGAACTTGGTGCCGACGCGGCTGCCGCTATCCCGCTTGTCCTCATCACTGTCAATTCCCTTGCCTTGGGGCGAGCCATTTGTGACCTCTACGGTAGCGCCGCCCTCGGGGCCTGGGACATCGAGAGACGTTCGCTTGAAACGGCTCTCGATGCTGCCCATACTGCCCAAACTCGATCGATTTCGTTCGGCAGATGTTGGGCTGGTCTGGATAGGGAAGCGGGTATCTGGACCGCCACTACTCCTGTCACGTCTGTGGCCCCGAGGGCCTGGAGCTGGACTGGTCGCGCGGCTGCGGGAGGCGCTGGCTTTCTCCAACAGAGCGCGGTTACGCTCCTCCACCAGCGCTTTCCTGTTACTTTCGTCGGTGCTGATCGCGCGAAGTCGGTTGCCGCCAACCGACGATGAGTGGCTCAAGGTAGACATGCGCTTGAGCTCGCTGAAAATGGGTTCCTTGTGAGCAAACAGATCTCGGACAAGTCGCGCTGCATGCTTCTCCTCCAGGGTGAGCGATGTTTCGGTCCGTGGTCGCAGGATACAAGGGGCTAAAGAGGAGGCCAGGGACGCAATATACTCCTCATCGGCCGACGTAAGATCGATCAAGCGAGTAAAGTGGTTCATGCAAGCATCCAGGGTGGCAATGTTGGTCAGTCGCAACTGTGACAGAGTTTGCTGAAGGACGGCGATTCGTGATGCGTCGGTGGCATCTGCGGTGGGGGTGGTATAGATGGTGCGAATGATTTCGTACACATGGGCGCTAACAAGGGAATCTGGTTACACGGGGTCAGAATACTTCATTACGAAGGCTGAAAGTGCTTTCCAGCGAAGCCTGCGACTGAGGAGAGGAACTCCAACTTACCAGGCAGTTCCAAAAGATAGAGTTTCAGCAATCCGGCAACAGTGGGAACATCAAAGTCTTCGAAAACGTCTGGTGAGATTGGCTTGCCATCATTCACCTTGGCTCGTAATTTATGGATCTGGCTAAGTGGCACATCAACCAGCCAGACGCCTCGGCGGGCTTCGTAACCTTCCAGGTCTGGATAATGGTGGTCGAGATACTTCAGTATCGTCGTCACAATAACCGGCACGCGCTTCTTGTCGACCCTAGCACGTGCCTCGAGATCAACACCAAATGTTTGCTCGTCGACTTTGTTGTAGTAATTCTCGTACACGACCACCCTTGGAACAAAGCTGCCCGTGCGGTAGTTCTCCAATAGGTAGCGTAGATCACCAGCAGGCTGAACAGTCTCCTGAAACAAAACCATCTTGTCTACGGTCGATTGCAGGCTGGGTATCACATTGCCAATGGTGCCCGAGAAGTCGAGGATGACGGTTTTGATAGCCTTTAATCGATCGAGCTCGCATCGTTCGAGGAATTTAAGGTGTAGGAAGATGGCCTCCTCCAGCTCGCACCTCAGCTCATCCAGCTTGCAAACAGCGACCTTGTATTTCTCATCGGCTTCTCGCGCCTCACGGTGAAGGCGCATGGACGGCGTCTCGTTGGGGTCCCTGTTGCCGAGGACATTCCAGTTGGCGAGATATTCACTAACAGTTCCAACGACAGGCGAGTCAGACCCGGCATCCGAGCCTGTGACGGGAAGCGAGAAAGTTCTGTTCATCTTCTTCTCGGGCAGTCCTGCCAATTTGAATGACTTGGGGCGCCACTGGTAGAACATTTTTGAGCTGTTGGCAAATGTATTGCCGACATTGCCGATCAGTTGTAGGAGGCCGTTAGAGATGAGGTCTTGACCAATGCGTTCAGCATAGTTTACGCTGCTGATGGCCATGCTCCGCTGGAGATACTCGACAATGTCAGAGCCTGCTGACGTGTTCAAGTATGTACCCAGAATGGGAACTTTGGTCTCGCCCATCTTGATGGTGGAAAGCATATGTGAAAGAATCTTCTTAAGCTGTTCGGGTTGGTAGACTTCGTCGCCAATCTCGAAAATCTCCTCGTCATCAGACACTTCCTCCTCTTTATGAGTCTGAACCTTGATCTCAGGGATGTTTGGCTGGTTAGCTTGTGGACTAGTCTCAGGATCTTGAAAGCCTAGTTTGTTCTCTTCTTCCAGGTCTTCCACAAGTCGACACTTATTGAAGTAGTTTGAGCGAAGTTTTCGTACGGTATCAGCCTGTCGGTCGTGTGCCTTGATGCGTCCTTGCAATTCGTCCTGGGAATCTTGAATGCGGGCCTCGTGGGCGTCGCACCAACGAGAGAATGGGTTTACCACCAAGTCTCGGATGTTCTGTGCAATTCTTTGGTGGCTTCGCGCGGCATCCTGCATTTCAGTCCGCATACCGTCATATGCCTAATAAAAAAAGGAAGCGGGCGTTTGTTAGCGACGAGCGTCTACTAGCATAGACATACAAACGCCAGAATACTTAAATACAATACAGTGGTTGGGTGTGCCGATTACTCACTTTTCGAACAGTGGCACCGTCATCCTTCGAAAATCCCCCATTGATCTTGTCTACCGATGGTGCAATGTCGGACAGGCGCTGACCATAGGTTTCCTCAGCTGAGGCACGTAATCGGGCTAATGTAAGAACTTGGCGATTCTCCATCACGCCTTGCTGGAGCTTTCCAAATAGAACACCGAGTCCTGGCAGGCTATGTTAGTCTCAGCAGCCTTAGCAACAGTGGAATGGACCATATGGGCAGGGACGAACCTGCGGCATAGTCGCCTGACCAGAAGGAGTCCGCAAAGCCGGGCATCTTGAACTGCTGCAGCGGCTTTGAAGCTGTAAAGACTGTTTGTCAAGAATAGTCGGCGTCTTCTTCAAAGTGGTGATGCTATCCTCGCAGAGGCTGGAGCGATATAAGCGGCGTATGTGATGCCCTGAACAGAATGCCGCCGTTGCAGGCCCTGTCCAATGTCGAGGTTGAAGTCGTGGTTGCAGGTAGGGGGCTGGCTGGCTGGAACGTTGACGTAGGCCGGCGGCGCAGACGCAAGCGGTGATGGGGCTGCACGGCCTTGTGGAGGAAATGCAAAGGCTCAACGGCTCAAGGAAACACAATTCAGGAACGAATGAATAACGACAGTGTCACCGAGTGGCTGCGCAAGACCCGGCCGACTCCAGAGAGTTCAAGCAATAGGAAAGATGCTCATAAAATGTGGATGAAGTTGAGGTTGTGTGCAAGGACGAGTTAAGTTGGACAAGCTTCCGTGGCCCGGCTGCTGGTTGGTGGTGGCACAGACAAGTTGAGCCAGGCGCACAACCACGACCAGCAGCTCGCTCGTTCGGCAAGACAGACGCAAAGAGGGTCTTTTAGGTGCCAACGTCAGTGAGGGACTGTGAGGGACTGAGACCATGATGCAGCCGTTTTGGCAATTTGGCTCAGGGGTCTCTCTCTCTCCGTGTGTGCTGGCGGTCAGTGACGTCGGGCCTGGCTGGGCCACAGCCGGGCCACACAGCTGGGAGCTGGAGCCGCTGAGGCATGCAGACGAGACACACCTTCAATGTTTGTGAACGGGGCAGTCAATCGGCATGCAGCTGCGACGTGGAGCCCTTTTTTTTTCTGGCTGATGTGGCTGGGTCTCCGTCTGCCTCGTGTTTCGACATGGACATGGATGTGGTCACGGAAAGGGAATGGGCCAGTGAGACTTGGCAGGAACAGGAACAAGAACAGGAGCGACGACCGCCTTGGAAACAAAATACGGGCACGGCTACCCCCGGACGAACCAAAGGCGGGAAAAGTAGGGGAGCTTAACGATCCTTGCTTGCTTGCTCTTTGGGGCCATTCCAGTGTCCTGCATTCCACGAGATGCGGCCCCTTTGTATGAAGTACGGAGTATGGTGTGGCTGTCTGAAGTCCATCTTGAAGTCGTTGCATCGTGCTCGCCTTTCTGACAGCTGAAAGATGGTTATTTCCATTTTGAAACCTGACTAAGATGCTCACCCTTGGATCTCTGCCTGTGTGTGGGTGTCGTTAAGTTCATCGTGGGCGTTAACATCAATGGCCGCAGCACTGGACGTTGGACTTTGTCTGGCTGTAGCGAACACGCCGAGCACGCCTGCCTAAGTGTGTAGGGTGTGGAACTAGATGCAAACCCCGGGTTGAGATCAAAGATCTACTCATGACCATTACGTCTTTCAACAAGGCTGCAATAAAGGCCACGGCGACAGATGCATTGTCATTAGACACCTAGGTAATCAAATGATGCTTAATACAAGAGGTACGTATCAGGTGCCTACCCGGACTGTCTCTTGCGGAGTTTGGCTAGCTACCAAACACACGGTGGGCTCCTTGGGCGGAGTGGGCGGCCCCTCCAGACTCCCGCTGAGGAAGGTGCGGTGCCGGATGTCATATCAAGCACCACACACAGTACTCCGTAGACAACCCAGCTGTAAACTAATACCCGAAGCTTGATTCTCAATCATCACCAATACGGAGTACAGCTGCCATCATCAAGCGACACTCATTTCTTTGGCCGTCTTTTCGCATTAGAGCACTTTTCTTTTTGTTACATTGATCATCAACACCATTCCCTTTGCTCCTTTCCATCACCCTTTTGTTTGCCTGCATCTCCTTTCATCCCCTCAAACCGGGGCACTTACTGCCATCGCCCTTGACACCAAGATGGCGGCGGACAAGGACATTTTGCCCTCTCACAAGGCAGACACAACAGCTGCAAGCCATGCTGTTGCAAACACCGAGAGCGAAAATCATGCGCCACGGAAACTTAGCCCGAGGCGCCTGATCTTCTATGTAATAACCTCTTTAATTGTTCTCTCAGCGCTGCATAAACCGGTAGCACGATGCTACACCCATGTCTCGGATCATGTTTGCAAACAGACCATGAATGTTGAGCAACGAGCTCGACGCATTCTTGCGCGCAGTCCTCTCATAGGTAACTTGCTCTCCTTACCCGATGTAGAGGGCCTTTTGGGAATTCACCATGTTTGGGCTAGAAAGGATCTCTTGATTATACTGACCACTGCTTGATCAAGATGGCCACATTGACCTCCCCATATTGCTGCGGGCTTTGTACCACAACCGCGTCGACAACAAAGAATGGAAGCAAGCGTTTGAGAACGGCACTTTGCCTGGTCAAGTTGATCTGCTCCGTTTGAGAAAGGGCCAATCCGGGGGCGCTTTCTGGAGTGTTTACGCCCCGTGCCCAGAGAAGGGCGATGACTTCACCGATGCCAATCTGGCTCCAAGTACGAGAGCCTTCCTCCTGATCTGTAATGCAGATATATGCAGGGTGGCCGCTAACCTCTCTTCTTAGGCGTGCAGTACACCCTCGATCAGATTGATGTTATGGACAGAGTGATGGCTGCTTATCCCCGTCACTTTGCCTCGCGAATCAACAGCCACTGTGCCAAAGGAGCCTTCAAATCTGGCAAACTTATCTCACCTCTTGGGGTCGAGGGTCTTCACCAGATTGGAAATTCTGCTGCCAACCTGCGCCGGTTCCATGAATTGGGTGTACGATATGCTACATTGACACACAATTGTCACAACAAGTATGCGGATGCTGCCGTATTGGAGCACCCATTGAGAAAGGCCGAGCCCCGATGGAATGGCGTAAGTCCATTGGGACGGAAGCTCGTACATGAAATGAACCGCATTGGCATGATTGTGGACCTTTCACACGTTAGGTAATTCACGCACAATTTGTAATCATTGACTTTCACACTATACTCTGGCTAACGACTTATATAGCGAAGACACCATGTTTGATGTGTTGGGTGGCAGAGACTGGTCTGGTTCAAAAGCCCCCATCATTTTCTCCCACAGCTCGGCATACAGCATCTGCCCTCATCCCCGTAACGTGAAGGATGAGATATTGAAGCTGGTGAAAAAACGCGACTCCGTCGTCATGGTCAATATCAATCCTGGTTTCATATCTTGCGTCGATGTTGGCAACCAGAACGGGTTGCCTGAAGACGACCTCGCCCACGCCACTTTGAATCGGGTGGTTGAACATATCTTGCATATCGGAAATCTGATAGGCTTTGACCACGTCGGCATTGGGACCGATTTTGATGGCATCGGCGAGCTGCCCAAGGGGTTCGAAGATGTCACAGATTACCCTAATCTCATTGCTGCTCTGTTACGAGCCGGTGTAAGTGATAGGGATGCTGCCAAGATTGCTGGCGGCAACTTGCTCCGCGTATGGCGTGAGGTCGATGCTGTCTCTGCTCAAATGAAGGCACACAATGCACCGGCCATGGAGGATGACATTGCGTCACTGACATCCAACTGATAAGACATAACCGACATGGCGTCTTACCAGAAGAGAATAAATTAATTGGTGCTCGAACCTATTTTTTAAGAAAATCTTCTTCATGTAATCGTACAGTTTTTGATATATACACTCTTGTATAGTTCAGCAGATTGCAATATAAAGAGACATAACGCTGTACCAGAACCTCTCAAGCCTGCTTGACTTTGAGGCATGCTTGCTGTTTGCTTTTAGTGCTCCGAGCCCAAAAGCTTACTTCGCCTGTGATTCATATCCTGGCCCATGGTAGCACCTTGAGGGAGATTATTCGTATGAAAGCCCCTGCGTCTATGATCGTCGGTCCACTCTGTTCAATTTATTGGCAGTAGCCGTTTGTGTTCGTGTTCGCTGACCGCGCACCGGCAAACCCATCGCATGACGACGACCGCGAAACGAGCCGATATCTTTTAGTCTCCTGATGTTATCTTGAACAACCCTTCTCGCATCTGTTTCGATCGTCATTTGCGACAATTCGGCCGTCAGGGATGTGACAGTTCGGGGGCTGAGCGAGCCGATCTTGGCGAGTTTGTGAATAGAGTATTTTGCCATGATCCGGGAGGAGGCTGTTGATCCGAGGTCATAGAAGGACTCGAGGGCTTTCTATCGTGCCTGTTAGTGTCTGTTTTGCTCGAATTGTTCGTCGCATGCGGATATTACCTTGACGAGCTTGCCCTCGTTGAAATTGACACCGAGAATGAACACCTGTGTGAAGAAATTGTGTGAGTACATGGAAGTCTTAAGTAAAATTAGAAGATGAATAATGACAACATACCATTTTGACGGTATTCGATTCCAATGAATGGCTTGGTGAGCGGCGCTGGCTGAGCTTGACTGTTCTGCCTAGTGATGCGACTATCAAAAAAGAAGCTGGATCTACAATTGTCGGAGAAGCTGCGGCTAATTGGTCCGTGACACACGACAGTGCAGGGAACCCTTTGGCGCATCTGTGGAAAGCTGACTAAGGTCTCTGGGCAGCCAACGCCCAGAGAAGTGCTGTTGCCACCAGCTTGAGGCCAGTGTCCCCCGAAGACAGCCACAATCCATGCTAGCTAGCCACCAGGCGCCGCAGATCAGCTATCTGGCTGGCGGACTGCACATGCACCCACCTGATCGCGCAATGCCACTTACTGTTTTCGCCAGCGTCGCTGTCTCACCCAGCACGGCCTGTAAGCCCCTAAGCCCCTAAGCCCCTAAGCCCCTCCCTGTGCATAGACCCTCCTTCTGCTACGCTCTCAGCGGGGAAGCTTGAAACGCATCGAGCTTAGGTACAGGTGTCCCTCCGCTCGGTCTGTCGTACCTTGGATCTCTCTCTTCACATCACTTTCCACCAAAGGTCGATTGCTTTTCATAACTATCGGCTTTTTTTTTAATATCGTCCATTCACAATGTTCAACCTGAGGCGACTCATTGTCTCCTTCGCCCTCCTTGTCGGAGTCGGCATGGTGCTCTTCTCCCAGACTGCTGAGGCGGCCAAGGGACCCAAGATCACGAAAAAGGTCTACTTTGACATTGAGCACGGCGGCAAGCCATTGGGCCGCATTGTATTTGGTCTGTATGGAAAGACTGTCCCCGAGACTGCCGAGAACTTCCGTGCCT